>VYXB01003392.1:85343-148680 GCA_013397135.1 Pachyramphus minor | reverse complement strand
TCACCTTCAGGCTGTTTCCTTGAGTCCTGTCCAAAGGCTTTTCCTTTTGCTCTTGCTGGTTTTGAGAGGCTGGGGAAGATTTTCTCCCTCAGCTCTAATTCCAGCCCCACACCAGGTCCAGTTTACTTTGCAGGTTGCAAATCCAAAGTGAAAACTAAAGCTGATCCAGCTCAAGCCTTCCCAAGTAAGTGATATCACTGGAGCAGATCCTACCCCCATGAACATCCTGGGAAGGGGAGAACCCTCCTCCCCTGAGCCAGGTGCTCACAACTTCTGCCAGGGACTGTCTCAGTGAACACCACAGTGAGAGTGCTCATGGCCAAGCAGCCACCACTGGGATTGTCCCCAGGCTCAGCTCACCCCCAGCAAAGCAGCTGGTTCAGGACTGTGGGTCCCTGCCAAGCTGGAGAGAGCTTTCCTCCTTCCTCTCCCCTCCAGAGAGGTGGGAACACCCCAACATGGGCCCACAGGACATTCCTGGAGCAGTGGCTTGTTGTCATTGCAGCCACATCCAGGACAGGCAGGGTGTTTGATAGATCTGGAATGAGAATCCCGGAATCCCAGAATGGTCTGGGTTGGAAGGGACATTAAAGCCCATCCAGTGCCACCCCCTGCCAGGGGCAGGGACAACTTCCACCAGCCAAGGTTGCTCCAAGCCCCGTCCAACCTGGCCTTGGACACTTCCAGGGACCCAGGGGCAGCCACAGCTTCTCTGGGCACCCTGTGCCAGGGCCTCCCCACCCTCCCAGGGAAGGATTCCAACCCTGCTCTCTGGCAGTGGAACCCATGCCCCTTGTCCTCTCACTCCATGTTCTTGTCTGAAATCCCTCTCCAGCTCTCCTGGAACCCCTTCAGGCACAGGAAGGAGCTCTAAGGTCTCCCCAAAGCTTCTCCTCTCCAGGCTGAACAATCCCAGCTCTCTCCCCTTTCCTCCCAGCAGAGCTGCTCCATCCCTCTGATCCTCTTGGGGCCTCCTCTGGACTCTCTCCAGCAGCTCCATGTCCTTGCTGTGCTGTTCCCCAGGGCTGCAGCAGCTCTGCAGGGGGGTCTCCCCTGAGGGGCAGAATCCCCCCTGCCCTGCTGCCCACGCTGGGGGATCAGCCCAGGGCACATTTACTTGTTTGAGAATAATTTAACCAGATAAAATAGAAAGAAGTCATTTGTACACAAATTGCCAATTGTTCTTTAGACACCTGTAAAACCTGTGAAATAAGTCATAAAATGTATTGGAATCAGCAGGAATTTGTTAGACACTAAGGGCAGCATTTATTTTGTTAAACCCAACTCATCTCCCTAGAAATTAGACATCTGTCTTAATCAGTGCTGGGAAACCTGCACTTCCAGATGCATCCAGTCCCATGCTGGGTTCGAGGAGACAGAGCCAGCCTTGCAGCCAAATTCCTGATTCAGGGAGTTGTTTAAATGTGCAATCCCATGGATTTTTACTCCTGGACACAGGTCCTTGACTATCTCTGGGAGCTCTGTCTCTGTTCAGGCCACTGAGTGGGATCACACACACGGATTGTTGGTGGGTTCATGCCTTGTATTGTCCCTGTGTCTCTGTGTGTCAGTGGCTGAAGGAGCTCCAGGAGAGCTGGAGAGGGATTTTGGACAAAGACATGGAGAGACAGGACAAGGGGAATGGCTTCCAGTGCCAGAGGGCAGGGTTGGAATCCTTCCCTATGAGGGTGGGGAGGCCCTGGCACAGGTTGCCCAGAGAAGCTGTGGCTGCCCCTGGATCCTTGGAAGTGTCCAAGGCCAGGTTGGACGGGGCTTGGAGCAACCTGGGCTGGTGGAAGGTGTCCCTGCCCATGGCAGGGGGCGGCACTGGAGGGGCTTTAAGGTCCCTTCCAACCCAAATCGTTCCCTCTCAGTAAGACCATGGAGGAAAAACCAGACACATTCAAAACAGATTTACCACAGCAGGAATCTGTTGTTTGGAAAGGACCTGTGTCAGGTACCTCAGGGAAGGGCCAAGGATCTGGGTTCCTCTTCCCTTTTCCCATGTTGTCTAGAATATTCCATGCTTATGGAGCCGTTCCCACCCTGCAGCTCTCAGCAAGGTGCACAGAGGGAATCCCAGGCACAGCTTCACTCTGTTAACAAGGACTCCCAGGTTCAGCTTTGATGCCTTTTCCCAGAGATTCCCTTTGTGTCGTGTTTCTCCTTTAACCCCAGTGCAGCTGTGCCAGGTTATGCCAGGGGAGGGGGCAGAGGGCAGCTCCTCTCACTCATTCCCCACAATATTCCCGCCTGGGAGAGGCTGGGGAGCCGTGTATTTGACAGGAATATCTCTGAAAGTGAACCTGAGGATCCTTTTTTGTCCTCCCTCCACTAATTGCCTTGCTCTGCAACACTGCTGGGGGCTCTGGGGCTCCACACTGGGAAATTTGGCACAGGATAAAACACCACATTCCCTGCAATTGTTCAGGAAGCCCGGGGGGGTTTCACCCTGCCTTAGAACGGCGTGATTTTTTTCCCCCAGTAAATCACCAAGGAATACAGCATTGAAGGATAGTTTTCTCTGAGCATCCCATTAATTTTTTCATTTAGTTGGAGCTAAGCTGATATCTGCAGCTTTTGTGGCAGGGAAAATGGAAGCTGCAGAGTGTTCAGGGCAATGCTGCTGCCTATCGAGTCCTTGAAATATATCTGCTTATTCATCCCTTTTGAATCCAAGAAGAGAATCTATCGTGAAATATGTTCAATTTTGTTGATCCAGACAGAAAAAGGAAAAAATATTTTAAAGCACACTTGATACTTTTCCTTTTATGTTCCTTTTCCTTGTGTGTGTAAGACCAGCCCCTGGGCACACTCACCTTAAAAACTGACACTTGTGTCATAGGAAGAGCAGGGAATTCTTCTCACTTTGGTCACATGCTGGCATTTTACAGTTTGAGTATTTTAATGTAAAGCTTTTAGAAATATCCAAGAGTCACCCCCTGTGCCCCAGAGGATCAGCCAAACCCTCCTGGAGCTCTGGCAGCCTTGGGGCTGTGCCCACTGCCCTGGGGAGCCTGGGCAGTGCCAACCACCCTCTGGGGGAAGAACCTTTCCCTGAGATCCAACCTGACCCTGCCCTGGCACAGCTCCAGCCCTTCCCTGGGTGCTGTCCCTGGTCCCCCCAGAGCAGAGATTGGAGCTGCCCCTCCTCTACCCTTCCTGAAGAAGCTGCAGAACCCCATGAGTTCTCCCCTCATTCTCCTCTTCTCCAGCTGAACACACCAAGTGCCCTCAGCTGCTCCTCCTGTGCCTTCTCCTTGAGACCCTTCCCCACCGTCCTGTGCCTCCTTTGGACACTCTTCAGATCTTTCTCATCTCGTCGTGCCCGAAGTGCCCCCAAGGACTCTCACATTATGTTGTTTCATTTTGCTACAGAACAAGATTTCCTCCCCTTCCAGCCAGCTCTGAGATGGATATTCTATTAAAAATCTATAACCATTGGCCAAAATAACCATTGTGCTTCAATCAGCAATCCCCCAATATCTCACCCGGCAGAGCTTTATTATATCACACGCTTAACCTGCCTTAATGTATTATATAGCACCCATTAGTGGAATAGATTAACTTCAGATGTTCCCTTTTCCACATTAATAATGCAATCAGGAATTTATGCCAGACACTTTCTGTTCAAAACTGCGTCAGGAAGATCTGAAGAAATAGGGGGGAAAAAAAAAAGCCCTCATGTGCATCTATTGAATAAGAAATGCTTGATTTTGTAGCGTTTTGTGCGAATCAAAGGGCTCGAAAACAAAATATTTGAGCTGTGGAGCAGCTGATATGAAGGGGAGCAGAGCAACTGCACAGCAGCATGTTGGTCAAGGTTAAGACTCTTTTCTGGTAATGAAAGATCCGTTCCTGTGAGCTTGCCATGGGCAATGTGTTTGTTCATTATGTGGGAAGCGTAGGAAGCCCGGGATTGTTTCATTTGCTGCCTTTTAACTGCTGCTGCTTTTGAAAATGAGCTGGTGGGTAATTATAACACACTCACTGCTCTGCCATCTTGATTAGCCTTTGGCATCACGGGCTCTTTGTGTGGCTTGGGAGGCTTTTAGTGTGGTGGCCTCGGCAAATTCTTTCTAGTTAAGGCAGGAACTATCTGGCTTCTGCTCCTCGGGGCTTCTCTCCGGTTGGAGCTTCTCCCTGGATTCTTTTTGCCATGAAAGGAGAGAAAAGAAGGCAAAGTGAACAAATCACAGTCATCTGGATGCAAATATCTCCCATTGACATCAGGAATCTTCTCGAAATCAGCTCACAGGGGGAAAAACAAACGCTCAGAATCCCCAGCCAGGGTGGTGAATAATTTCTGACAGAAAGAAACCCCAATTAGTTTCCGTGTGTTCCAGGAGCAGAGAAACAGCTGAATTTTGTCACCTACATTATTTCTCGTGAATTATTCACTGGATCTTACTCCAGGTATTAGCAAGGCAGGAAGTTGTCCCTGGGAATCAATAACAAAGTGTGGGAATTAGGGAACAACAGGCTTACCTGGTAGCTCAGAAATACAACTGTTTGTTTGAGGAACAGAGAGGTAAAACAAAGCAGTATCACCTGAGGGCCAGGCACTGTCTGGTGCCTGCAGGTTGTTTCTGACTGATGCATCCTTGGTTATCCATATTTTATTCTTATGCTGAAGTTACCACATTCCAGCTTTGCCCCTCTGTGTATCCATGGGGAAGTGGTGCCTGGGCAGGGCTGGCTGGGGGTACAGCGTGCGAGGAGAAAGAGGAAAGAAATGAAGTGTGGCAGCATCTCCAGCAGGTAAAGCTGCTCCCTCTCCTTCAATCTTCAGCATAGCCCATCACAAGACATGTCCCAGAGGGATTTCCCAGCGGGACAGAGGCTGCTGGTGCTGGGATTCTGGGATTCCCTCCCTCAGCACAGCCCTTCACATGTTGTTCCAACTCCCAGTGTCACAGGAATGCTGACACACAGCTTGGTGCTGTGCCCAGCCCATGACATATTGACCACTGCCCATTTCCCGAGGGAATCATGGAATCTTAGTATATCCAGAGCTGGAAAGAACCCCCAGGGATCATGGATTCCAGCTCCTGGCCCTGCCCAGGACACTTGGAGCTCTCAGGAGCTCTCTTGGGGTGGACCCGCCCTGTGGTGGGATTGCACAAGGCTTTGGCCTGGTTTTGGTTCTCCAGGCACTTCCATGGGGTAAATAAATTGTAAGCAAGGAGCCATAGGAGTAACAGGAGTGCTGAGGGAAGCTGACAGACCCACAGCCACTGGAGGGCACAGCTGGCACCGATCCATCACCACTGCCCTGCTGGAGGAATTTGCATATCCAGATTAACAAGCTCCTGAAGCAACAATTACTAGAGAAGCTCTTGGCTCTGCCTATCCCAGAGGACTCTGCACTCCCACAGTGGCCCCAGCTGCCTGTGGGATATTGAACAAACCATTGGAGGTGGGCAAAGAAAATGCAAGACTGGGAATTTTTCCTTGCCAAGGCCAAACTCTTCCCTCTGAGTCTGAAATTCCTGTGTCTGTGCATTGGAATTGGATTTCTCTTCATCCCTGTCCCTTGCAGGAATGGAATAGCTGCAAGCAGGGCAGGTTTCACACGCAGTGGGGTCCCTCCCACCCACTGCTGGGTGACCCCTGGAGCTCCAGCCCTGCCCCTCAGCCCTCAGAGCTGGCCTGGAGCTGCAGCTTCCCCCTCCCCTTCCCCCTGCGCTGGAAGCAGTGAGCAAAGGAGGAGCAGAAGGATTGCTCTGGCAGGGAGAAATCCCTTCCCCATCTTCCAGAAACAGAGAGGGGACCTGCAGGAGCTGGAGGGGACATTTTGCTCCCTGTTGGAGCAGGCTGGAGGGAGCTGAGGGAGCTGCTGTCAGTCAGTGTGTGGTGAGCTGCAGAGCTGCCTGTCACAGCGTGTCCTCGGAGAGAGCACAGACCTTTCCCATCCCTCTCTTGCTCCACTGGGATGGAGGCAGGCAGGGAGCAGCCAGGATGCCATCCTGGCATGTGAGTCAGTGCCAAATTCCTGGCAGCACTGACCCAGCAGGTAGGGAAGCTGAGGACTTGTCCTGTGCCATGCCCATGGGGCACCCATCCCCTCCACGTGGCTCCAGGCACACCCAACCCGAGGCAGGAAGGGCATGTGGGGTCTCAGGGGTCTGTGCTCACTTTTCTATGGAGAAATAAAAAAGGAGGAAAGAGGCAAATCCCTGTGTTCTTGCATTTCCAGCTCACTAACACCTGCCCACTGATGGGATGGCTGGAGCCACCAGCTCTGCTCCCAACACCCTCACGCAGCTCTGCCCCCACCACAGCTCTCTTTGTTTCCAGGCCTCGCCAGACACAACCTCTCCAGTGGCACAGGAGAGACTTAAAAACTAATTGGGCCAAGTGGGAAATGCAGCTGTTGCCTTCCTAAATCTGCCAGTGCCTCGTGGGAGCAGGGAGCACACTCCAGTCGGGAGATCCGGAGCCGCTGCCGGGAGCGGAGCGAGACCCCGAGCCCGTGTCAGTGGCTGCCCCCAGAGCAGTGGGAGAACGGCAGCCACCACACAACAGCAGCTCCCTGACCTCAATTTTCTCAGTGGAGAAAAGAGCAGGTCAAGTGGAAAGTGCTTGAGGAGGAAATTTGTTTCCTTGCAGCCGGGCAGTCGGGGAGATAGGCGGCCATGGCGTGTGCTGGAATAAACCAAATTAATTCTGTGCTGTGCCCTGAATCGAGGAGAGGGAGGGCAAGGCAGGCGAGGAAGCAGGGAAGATAATGGACTTTGATGTTTGACTTGAACTCAACAAAACACCTGGCAAGAAGCAGGGAGTCACTACAACTGCAGCTCCAAACGCTGCTAACCCAGGCAACTGCTCCCCTTTTGTTTTCTTTCTTTGCAATCTAATCCCGAGCATTAACCAGGGTGGTTTATATTTCCAGTGTAAGAAAAGGTGCATTGTGAAAGGGAGATGGAGACAAGAGGCTTTAATAAGCAGTTCTGCTTCCCCTGAAGGGCTTGTGCCATCCAGTTCTTGCACTGTGAGACCCCCGCGGGGAGGGGAGGGCTGGGGGACGGGGCAGTGGGTGTTGGGAGGACGTGGCCCTCCAAAAGTAGGATTAAAGTGGTATCTTTCTGGCAGATTTCTTCCAAATTGGTTTGTGTCCCTGCTGCTGCAACAGGGGCTGGAAGGTCCCTGAGTCCTGAGCGCTGACATCCTGTTAAAAATGTTGCTGTCAACACCGTCTTCCTCTGCTGCCTCATTTTCTCCCTCTCTGTCATCCCTGCATCACATTCCAATGCCTTGAACCAGCCTCAGCATACATTTGTGTTGTTTGGGGGGTCTACAGATACCTGCCAAGCCTCTCTTTGCTCCTACTACCCAGTTTTGGGACAGGAACAGGCACCAACTATTCCAAGTCTTCCCATAAAAGCCAACTTTGAATGAGGCTGGAACAAAAGTGACAGCACTCTCCTAATGCCAGCTTCTAAAAATACACTCCGTGGTTAATTGAATGTGAGATGAAAAGTAAGTTTTGAGCAGAAGTAAGAGCTGCCTATTTCTGGCAAATTCCCAGCTCCCCCAGCCCCTGGGAAATGTCCCTGTGGATCGGTGTCGTCTGCCGGGAAATTGCCGTTTTGGTGAACTGGCAGCTGCTGCTCCCGAGGGGTTTGGCTTTACCTGGGAGCACCTCTGGATCCTCAGGCACATCAGCACCTTCCCTGTGCTGCTTGTGGTCAAAGTCCCTCTGTCCCCTTCGTGGGTCTGGTGCAACCAACCCCCTCTGAGCTGCTCTTCATGGATGAGGGAGAAGTTCCCTGCTGGGGATCCCAAACCCAGCAAAGCACAGGGGAATCTTTCCATCCCCTTGGAGCTGGAGGGGGGGTTATGGACCTTAAAGCCAATTCCACTCCACCCCCTGCCACAGGCAGGGACACCTTCCACTAGCCCAGCTTGCTCAGGGCCTGGTTCCCTCTTGGCATTGGTTTGTCCTGCATGGCACAGGTGAGCCCCAGGTAAGGAGTTCCTGGGGTAGGATCCTACTTTGGGATGTTTTCCATTGCATCCCCCCCTAGGGAGAGCTTTGTGCTTCCTCTGTGTGTCTGTGTGTGGCACTGTGTTCCTTGGATCTCCCTGGAGATATCCAAAGGAACAGCTGGACCTCAGTGCTCTGGTGTGGTTGACAAGGTCACAGGTTGGACTGGATGACCTCAGAGGTCTTTTCCTACCTAAATGACTCTGGGATTCTGGGATTCTATTCTACTGTTAATAACTAAATTCCCAAGCAAGGACATGCTCCCATTTTTTGATTGCCAAACATAAGAATTCTGGGATATTCCTATAAATCTGTGGCTCTGTGAGAAGGGCTTTCAGGATACTTCCAGGATACCTTTGAGGGCAACTTCCAGAACGCCTCTCAGGATACTTTTCAGGATACCTTGCCATCATTATTTACAGATCTATAAACTGTGTTATTCTAATAAAACTTCTCAACGTGTTTTTTCCCAGTTTATCACCTCAATCCAATGTGTGGATTCCTGTTTGGTTATAAATGGGAAGGATGAGCTCACTGGCTTTACCTTTCCCCACACAGAGGTGTTTTGCAGCCAACCAATGAAATGTATTCCCACAAAATGGATTAGGTAATGCTGTGAATTTGCACTTTTCTGCTAAAAATAGGGTTTTTTTTCCTTCCCTTTCACTCAAATCACTGTTGGAATGTGATGAATTGCCAAACATCTTGTATGAGAGGCTGGTCCTGAGGCACATTCTCCCCCAGGTGAGCAGGGTGTGGTGTCCCAGGGACCTGTGAGGGTGGGAGGAAGGGTGACAGTGTTTCCTCCATGAACCTTGTGCAGGGTGTTGGTGTTGTAGGGTCAGGACCTCACCTGCTGACTTGCTGCTCAGGGAAAGCCCTTTCTCTCCCTGTCTTTTATTCTGGAGTTTTGGGGGGTCTAAAGGCCACGAGGGGGGTTTCTGTAATGATGCCAACCCTGCCCTGGGCTGATCCCCCAGCGTGGGCAGCAGGGCAGGGGGGATTCTGCCCCTCAGGGGAGACCCCCCTGCAGAGCTGCTGCAGCCCTGGGGAACAGCACAGCAAGGACATGGAGCTGCTGGAGAGAGTCCAGAGGAGGCCCCAAGAGGATCAGAGGGATGGAGCAGCTCTGCTGGGAGGAAAGGGGAGAGAGCTGGGGGTGCTCACCTGGAGAAGAGAAGGCTCCAGGGAGACCTCATTGAGGCCTTTCAATACACAAATGGGGCTGGCAGGAAAGATGGAGAGACTTTCTAGCGAGGTCTGTAGGGACAGGACACAGGGAATGGCTTCCCACTGCCAGAGGGCAGGATTAGATGGGATACTGGGAAGGAATCCTTCCCTGTGGGGGTGGGGAGGCCCTGGCACAGTTTGCCCAGAGAAGCTGTGGCTGCCCCTGGATCCCTGGAAGTGTCCAAGGCCAGGTTGGATGGGGCTTGGAGCAACCTGGGCTGGTGGAAGGTGTCCCTGCCCATGGCAGGGGTGGCACTGGATGGGCTTTAAGGTCCTTCCAACCCAAACCATTCCATGATTCTGGAGTTGCCATCAATGAGATGTCAGAGTCTCACTGAAAGCTGATGGATCTCACTCTCCTCAGCGATTTCTGAGTATGGACATGTCCAGATGAAGCAGGTGAGAGCAAGCTGTGAAAGATGAAGCTGGTTTGGGTCCTGCCCTGCCCTGCTGCAGGCTGAACTCCATTCCCCTTGTCTGTGTGACTTCAGAAGTGATTTTGGGAGCTGTCGTAGCTCTGCATTCCATGACATCAATCCTGGGCTGCAGTTCCTGCAGCTGAAGCCCAGAGCTGCCTGCTCTGCTTTATGAGATCTCTCACATCTTTCACTGCCTTTGCCTCAGCCCTCATCGGTCCCGCTCCCCTGCCAGAATGGGAAGTGCCATGAAAAATCCCATCTCTTTGAAGCTGGATTTAAATTATGGCAAATAAATATGTCTCTTCAACACAGTTCCAGCTGCCCATGTTGTTCCAGTGCACTGGGCAAAGATATTGTCTGAGCAAGCAGCTAGTTCTGTGATACCCATCTGACCTCCATTATTACCCATAAGCTTTTGGCAATAGAAGTGAACTGACCTTTCCCTGGGGATTTCTTTTTCTTTAGTAGAAAGATTTGTTTGATTTGATTTTACCTCAGTGCATATCAGAGGGTTTGGGTTGGGAGGGACTTCAAAGCTCAGTGCCACCCCCTGCCATGGGCAGGGACACCTTCCACCAGCCCAGGTTGCTCCAAGCCCCGTCCAACCTGGCCTTGGACACTTCCAGGGATCCAGGGGCAGCCACAGCTTCTCTGGGCAACCTGTGCCAGGGCCTCCCCACCCTCCCAGCCAGGAATTCCTTCCTAATATCCAGTCTAAATTTCCCTCTAAATATCAACAACGTCCTTTAATCACTGCAGTAATAAATCACACCTTGTAGCAGCAGAACTTCAGTCTGACCAAAAGATGAGGGTTTAGAAAAAGTACTGAATCATTCATGCTGTCTGTGCCTGTGATATGGGGAGAGTTACATCAGGATAATGGGAATTCTGAAGAATTTGAAGGATTTGGAGGAATAAGAGGGGATGTTCCAAATCACTGTTGACAAAAAATGCAGACAGCACCCCTTGGCTGAATGCAGAGCCTCTGTGGGAAACACGGCCCTGCTCCTCAAAACTCTGTGTAACAAGGCAGGAGAAAGAGAAAACTCACTCTGGGAGTGCTGAGTGAGGCAAAACCAAGGAGTCAGCAGCAAGGATGACCCCAAAATCCTGTAACTGGCCTGTCCACATACATGGAGCAACCTGTGATCAGCAAATTATGGAATCATGGAATGGTTTGGGCTAGAGATCATCCTGTTCCAACCTCAGCACCTTGCACTAGCCCAGGTTGCTCCAAGCCCCATCCAACCTGGCCTTGGAGGTTTAGTAATTATTTAATTAATAAAGAAGAAGAACCTCAGTGTTGGCAGCTCATGCTCTGAGCTGGGAAGCCTGAGCAGAGGGAGAGGTTGCCTGAGCTAAAAAATAGTTCCCTGGGAGGGTGGGGAGGCCCTGGCACAGGTTGCCCAGAGAAGCTGTGGCTGCCCCTGGATCCCTGGAAGTGTCCAAGGCCAGGTTGGACGGGGCTTGGAGCAACCTGGGCTGGTGGAAGGTGTCCCTGCCCATGGCAAGGAGTGGGACTGGATGTTCTTTAAGGTCCCTTCCAACCCAAACCATTCTGAGATTATGGGATTCTAAACACAAAGCAGCTTTGGATCTGTCCAAGCTGCTGAAAGTGAAACAAGAGCATCAATCCCCCGAAATCTGATTTTGGGCTCCCTGCATAGAGGAGGAAAAATGGAGCTGGGGGATTACAATGGAGTGGGTTGTGTTGATTTGTTGGTTTGCACATGAGCAATCAGGCAGACAAGTTGTCCAGAGGGATGGGAGCATTATTCCCAGTGTGACTGCAGCACATAATAGTGTGAAAGAGCAGAGTCTGAGCTTGGAATTTCATCCTTGGTTAACGATGCATTTCCCTGTGTCTGGGCATCAGACACGAGCACATTGTACTCAGACCTCCCAACTCCTAACACTGCTCCTGGAAAGCTGCTGGTTTAGGCTGGAAAAAAGGATCACCAACACAATCCCAAGAGCAGCAGGATGGAAAAAGGACTCGTGTTTGCTCACGGTGCTCCAGCTCAGAGCACCGAGGTCACTGCCACAGGTCACTGCCAGAGGTCACTGCCAGAGGTCACTGCCAGCTGCTGGGTGTGGGTCTCAGGGGGGTGTTGGGATGTTCCTGGTACAGGAAATTATGTGTCTGGCGCTTGGGGTAAGAGCTGGGACACTCATCACTGTAATTCCAAAGAAAAGGAGGCTCAGGGGGGACCTTCCGGCTCTGCAACTCCCTGACAGGAGGGGGGAGCTGGGGGTATCAGGCTCTGCTCCCAGGGAACAAGGGACAGGAGGAGCCTCAAGTTTGCCAGGGAGGTTTAAATTGGATATCAGGGAAAAATTCTTCCCTAAAAGGGCTGCCAGACACTGGACCAGGCTGCCCAGGGCAGTGGTGGAGTCGAGCTTGGTGCTGATAGCACCAAGGTTGAGGGTTCAATCCCCATACAGAGCATTCACTTAAGGGTTGGACTCAATCCTGGTGCTCCTTTCCAACTCGGAATGTTCTGTGGAATCTGTGACTGTGAAGTCTATGAAGTGCTCAAAAAACTTCATTGATGTGGCCCCTGGTTTAGTGGTGAACAAAATGGTGCTGGGTTCATGGCTGGACTCACACCTTGGAGGTCTTTTCCAACCATTACAATTCTATGAAAGTGCCTGAAATGCCCTCTCCCACCTGGGACTTGGGATGGAGAGACCAAGGGGTCTTTCACTCCCTGTGAGTGAGGTCATACCATCCCTGCTCAGTCCTGACTGCTTCCTGATCCCAATCCTTGGGACACTCCTTCCTATCCCTCAGGCTTTGCTACCACAGAGCCTGGTCCAGCTGTAGCTTCAGTGCTGGGGTGCAAACCAGTCCCCTTTGGCCAGCTCTGGTGTCTCAGGGGGTGCAGCCATCCCGGGAGGCACAGCACACCTTCCCTGTCCCCACTCCCCCTGGGCACAGTCCCCTGTTTGGTGGTGGCCTCAGTGCTGTCCCTAAACACCAGCACATGGATCGATGGCTCTTGCAGAGCTCTTGCATAGAAATGTGCTGCTATTGATCCTCTGGGCTTCACTTTCTCTTCCAACCCCCCAAACCTCTCCTTTTTGTCAGCTCCCCTCCCTGAGCCATTCTCCTGAGCCAGCACAACGGGAATTGTTCAGAATCTCGCTGCATTTCCTTCCCTGAAAGGAGTTTTTATCACTCATACAAGGTGTGTGGTTGCTTCCTCCCTTGTCAAAATCCAAGCATTCTGCTCTAAAGAATAATTTATCCTTCCCAAATAAACTCAGCAGCAAATGGCAGGCAGGAATGTGTCTGGGAGCACACTGGAATTTGCTGGGACAAATGAGCATTATGCTGGCAATTAGTGGAATCTGCCTTTTATCTCCAGGAATGATTCTTAACAATGTGTCTTCTCAATAGTTTTTATGCTAAAAGGAAGTGGACTGTGGTGGGATTTGCAGCTCCTGTTGAGCTCTCACTGTTTTGATTGGGATAAGGACTATTTTCCTATTTGTGTGGTGTGTGCAAGTCCCGTGCAGGAATCTGGGCTCCGTGCCAGCCTTTTGGAATGACCTGGAGGGGAGGAAGAGGAGATTTTCAGAAGCAGTAATCATTGCTTTCAGCAGGATCCAGCCAGTGGCAGAGGTAAGACACCTCTCCCAGTGCTCCCAAGGCTGTGTCCTTCACTGGGGACATCACAAAGGCCACATTCCTGGGACAGCTCCTTGGAGGGGGAAAGAGCTACTGCCCACACCTCAACCAGGAATCTCTTTTCCCTGCAAATCTGACCTGTTTTGCTTTGTCCATTCACTGGCCTTGAGAAAACCATCTCTGCCAGTTTGGGGATCAGCACTGAACAAAACCATCTATTTTTTGGCCTTTGTTCCCCCTCCTGCCCCACGTTTGTCTCATCTACTCAGGCTGCAGGTTCCCTGGAGCTGGTGTTCCTCTGATGATAGCACAGCTCCTTCCACCACGGTGTTCCCTGTGATTCCCTGTGATTCCCTGCCTCCTGATGTGCTGGAGCACAAGGAATAAAGAATGGACACTGTTAATGTTATTATTCACCCTCCAAATCACTTGTGAGAGCGCTCAGAGAATGAACACACAGGTGTGTGGAGCAGCTGGAAAATCAAACACTGAGTAAAGACTCAGCACAGACATTCCCAGTGCCAACAGGGAAATATTCCAGGTGCTGGGGGTGACCCTTGTTTACACCCTGATTTTAGAATCACAGGATGGTTTGGGTTGGAAGGGAACTTAAAGATCATCCAGTTCCACCCCTGCCATGGACAAGGACACCTTCCACCAGCCCAGGGTGCTCCAAGCCCCTTCCAACCTGGCCTTGGACACTTCCAGGGATCCAGGGGCAGCCACAGCTTCTCTGGGCAACCTGTGCCAGGGCCTCCCCACCCTCACAGCCAGGAATTCCTTCCCATTATCCCACCTATCCCTGCCCTCTGGCAGTGGGAATCCATTCCCTGTGTCCTGTCCCTCCATCTCTTGTCCCAAGTCCCTCTCCAGCTCTCTGGAAGCCCCTTCAGGCACTGGGAGGGGGTCTCAGGTCTCCCCAGAGCCTTCCCTTCTCCAGGCTGAAACCTCTTCTTAAACCTCACCTGGGAAGAAAGAAAAGCTGCTGGACACGAACAGGCAGCAGAGCTGGGAGGGTTTTGGGGTCCTGTTTGCCCCTGGAGGAGCTCAGGGCTGTGTCAGACCCATCGATGTGTGGGAGGTGCTGTGGGCTCCCTCAGAGCCGTCATTCCTGCCGGGTTTTCCCTGTTACTGCAGGGGGCTGAGCCGGGAGCGCTCCCTTTGTTCTCTGAGGCTGAGGAGAGCTGCACACCAGTCATTCCTGATGGATTCCAGCAGCACAGGGAGGAAGGCCCGTGTTGCAGCTGCACAGACTCCTCAGCAGCCACCTGGGCTGTGACTGGCAGGACAGACACAAGTCCCCTTCCCTGCAGACAGGGAGGACATTGAGGGGAAGATGAGGTGGCCAGGCAGGCACCAGCCGTGCCTGTGATTTGCAGCTCCCTTTTGAAACCCCTACAGAGTGTAGCCCAGGCTTTATAAAATAAAAGCTAATAAGAATCATAACAATTTTGCTTCCTCTCCGTAGCCTGCAGCAAGCCAGACGCAACATGGGAATTGAAGAATAAAGGCCATCAACTTCCAAAGGCTCCCCTCCCACTCCCTTCCTCCTCTTGCTCCAAATTGTTTTGAAAACATTGCTTTTCCCTTGCCTATTTCATTTTTGCAATGAAGTCATCAAACAAGATGACAGGGACTTTTGGAGACTGAAATCAATCAGCAAGTTTCTCTGTTGCTTTTTCTACTCAGGAAGGAAATAGGGGAATAAATTTTCCCAGAGTCCAAGGGAAGGGAAAGGGGGCAACGGGTGGGTTGGTTCCAGCATGGGGATGTGCAGGTGAACAGATGGAGCTTCTGGACCACATCCAGCCCATCAAAAATAAATAAACCCCTGCCATGTGTTCGTTCTGCTGTGAGAAGTCTCAGCGAGTCACAGTGGTTTTCTGTTGGCCTCTGGAAAAGAAGAGACATTCCCAGTGTATCCCATCCCCTGCCACAGAGGTTTGGCTTGGAGGGGAGGTGTGGTTTCTCCAGAGGACTCCCTCCTTCCCAATCCAGATGAAGAGTCCACTTTCAGTGCTCAAAATCATGTTCAGGTCATGCCAGGCTCAAATTCTCCTCAGACTGTAGGATCATGGACTCTCCTGAGCTGGAAGGGACCCATAAGGATCACCCAGTCCAACTCCTGGCACTGCAAAGACATCCCAACAATCCCACCCTGTCCCTGAGAGCATTGTCCAAACCCTCCTGGAGCTCTGGCAGCCTTGGGGCTGTGCCCACTGCCCTGGGGAGCCTGGGCAGTGCCAACCACCCTCTGGGGGAAGAACCTTTCCCTGAGATCCAACCTGCCCCTGCCCTGACACAGCTCCAGCCCTTCCCTGGTCCTGTCCATGTCACAGGGAGCAGAGATCTCTGCCTGTCCCTCTGCTTCCCCTCAGCAGGAAGCTGCAGACAGGGATAAGCTCTTCCCTCAATCTTCTCCTCTATTTTATGGAGGTAAAGGAAAGAACTCACCCCACTGCAGCTTCCTTGGGCTTTAGGCAGAATAAAACCAATCAGAGGGGTTGTCTCATCTCAGGGCTCCAGATTTACCAGGATCCAGTGGAATGATGGCTGGGCAGCTGCATTTCCAGCCCACAGGGGTAGGAGAAGCCACTGTCAGGTTTTTATGATGATTTTTACACCGGTGCCTTCACTGTTCCCCTCGGCTGTTCAGTGGGAACAGCCCCTGCATGGGAATCATGGACTCTGGAACTGCAGCCCTGCAAAGGCACTTGGAATGTGGGCAGAGAACAGTCATTTGCTTGCACATTATGCAAGGAAAGTGCTGACCCAGGAGCAGAAAAAAAATATAAAAAAATCTCTGTCGGGAGCCAACAGGTTTTACCGGAAACCTTTTGGGTTCAACAGAAAGATTGAGGGTTTGGAAGGAGAATTTGACACTTTGCCCAAAAATTACTTCTCCCTTTTACAGCCTTCACTTCACTGAAACGTGTGTGTTCTTCCCTTCCAAAAAAAGCAAGGAAATGAGAGGCAAAAATGACGCCACTGCCCAAACTCCATCAGTACAAATCTCAGTGGCAACTCACTTTAGGGAAGAATTATCTCAGCTTCACTTTCCCCTAATGAGCATCAATCAGGTTGGTAACTAAACCAGCTTTGCTTGTGAGTCTCCAAGTCTTTTAAAATGAGAGTGTTTATTAGGGAGCCTTGGCCAAGGTTTTATGTGTTGCCTGTAAAGATGCTCAGTTGTGGCCAAAACATTGTCTCAAGTGGAACCAAATGTTGGCTCCACTTGTTATTTACCACAGACTCCCCCAGAGTCAGAGACCTTCAGTGGGTCTTGTCTGGGGCAGGGGTGCAGAGGGGAGTTGTGGATGGTCCCACAAGCCCCCCTGAGCAGTGCAGGGTGTTCCAGGGCAGGGCAGGGGGGGACAGGGGGTTTGCTGATGGGTGGGACCCTCTGGGAGGCACCATGAAGTGCCAGAGCTCACAGAGGGGTTGGTGTTGTGAGGGTGGAGGTTGGAAGGACCCCAAGGCACCAGGAGCACATTTCCAGGGCAGGTAGAGTTAGGGATGGCAAGTGAGAACCTTTGGCTTTTCCCCTGGGAACAGCTTGGGGTTTCATCCCCTCAGCACCCCAGAGCAGCAGCGGGGTGGGGGTAAATCCCATAAATCCCATTGGGATGGGGACACTGTGCTCACCCCTGGTGACAGCCCCAGCTGCAGCACACAGCTCTGGGACGTGCTGACACCTTTTCTGTGCAGCAGCACCAGCCCCGAGCACGAGTCTGGTGTTAATATGGAAATATGGATAAGAGCTTATGCTGTGACAATGATTTACTGCTTTGGTAACTGCACCTGATAACATAAATTTATCTTGGTCTCTCCACTTCAATTAGGTTTTTTCTAATGTGTGTTTTGAAATACAGATTCTCTCAGTCACATGAATTTATAGGAACGACCGTGTGGCTCAGAGAATTCCAATCAATATGGGAACAGCTCTTTGCCTTCTGCTCCAGGGTCTTCTTATGTGTGTTATACTGTGCCATATAATGCAGATTTTCACACACTCTCTTCAAAAACATGGGAAAAGGGGAGGCAGGCCCAGGCAGCATCATTTGGATTTGGTGGCATCATTCCTAAAGGACCTGCTGGAGTTTGGCTGCAGCAGCTGGTGGATATTTCATGACCTCCCTGCTTTGATCCAGCTTGGAAGAGTCAGTGAGGGCACCTGAATCCATGGAAAATACATATTCTGCAAGTGTTTCTCTCCCTGTGTCTCCTGGGAGGAAGAACTAAGCTGTTCCCTTCTGGAGGAGGAAGCAGCAGGACTCTGAGCACCAGCCCTGTGCCTTCCCAAAACTGGGGACAAACCCCAGGTGAGCTCTTCGTGCCTTTCTCCCCCTGTAAGAGAGAGCCAGGCTGCCCCAAAGAGAGGGATAAACAGCAGTTAATCCCTGATAAATAAGTGGGGTAAGAAACCGCCCCAGGCAGCTGCAGCAGCCACAAATCCCTTCCTATCACAGCAGTAACTGAGGGCACTTCTCACCTGAAATCCTGCTGGTGGGGCTGCTTGGGATGCTGGACAGCAGCAAGAAGATGTGACCCTCGAGTGGGAGCAAATGCCAGCGCTGCATTTGGTCCATAAGTAAAAAAAGGGTTGGAATTTTGCTAGGACAAGTCATCAGTCCACCTGCTCACACTCTCAGCTGATGGCTGCTATTACTCTTAGTCACTCTCCAAATTTCCACCAGGAGAAACGGGCCATTATTTTTTTTGAAGCTGCTGTTGCTCTCACTGTCCTGCTGCTGCTGCTTTTCCCTGGCTGGGCAGCTGAGCTGCTCTTCCCAGTGCTCTGGGAACTGCAGGTATGTGGGAGCAGATGTCAGGAACTGGCAGGGCTGGTTGTCTGGAACAAGATATCCCACCACAGCTTCTGCTGGGGGGTGGACAGATGTCTCCTAGCAGATGCAATGCAGGCCTTTCCTTCTCCAAACTCCATCAGTCATGTGTGGATCCCACATATTTGCTCTGATGCTGTGGCCAGACACTGTTAAATCGGGATATTGCTGCTCTTCTGTTCACCTCAGGGGTTTTGATTCTGGGAGCTGTGTTATCTCCTGGATGTGGGCACTGGAAGTCTCCAGAGGTGCTCAGGGACTCAGCAGTAAGAACTGGAAAGCTCCTGGAAAGTTTTCTTCATGTGATGCAAACCTTCCCAAGATGAGGAACACCTTTTGGAGTCTTGAGCCTTGCAGGAATGACAGCACAGAAAACATGAACCAGAGTCAGCCTTTCTTGTGCATGTCCTCCAGGTCTGGAGCTGTCTCCCCCCATGAAGAGAACGTGCAGAACACTGTCCCAGTCTCACATCCTGGCTGTGAGACCAAACTGTGCACAGCACAGCAAACCCCTGTCTTGTTACTGGTTATTTGTTAGTGGAGGTTTGCAGGGTACTGGAGCTGCTCCTGCAATCAGGGGGTGCAGAGACACCAGGGTTGGGATCTCCTGCAGTCACTGAGCTTCTCATCATCAGATCTTCTAAAGTGTTCAGAAAATGAGTTGATGTGGCACTTGATGCTATGGTTTGGTGGGCACAGGGGTGTTCAGTCAGGGCTTGGACTTGATCCCAGACTGGTTTGGGTTGGAAGTGACCTTAAAGCCCATCCAGTGCCACCCCTGCCATGGGCAGGGACACCTTCCACCAGCCCAGGTTGCTCCAAGCCCCATCCAACCTGGCCTTGGACACTTCCAGGGATCCAGGGGCAGCCACAGCTTCTCTGGGCAACCTGTGCCAGGGCTTCCCCACCCTCCCAGGGAACAATTCCTTCCCAATATCCCACCTAACCCTACTCTCTGGCAGTGGGAAGCCATTCCCTGTGTTCTGGCACTCCAGGCCCTTGGAAATAGTCTTTCTCCTCCTTTCCTGCCTGTGTTCTGGCACTCCAGAAGGTCACAATTAGGTCACCCCAAAGCTTCTCTTCCCCAGGCTGATGATCTTTTCCAACCTGAATAATTCCATGATTCTGATTCTCCCAGTGCTGCTTTCCAAGGGCTGCCAGAGCAACGAGCATTGGGAGAGAAGTTGATTTATGAAAGGACTTGGGGTTTTTATTTTTATTTGAAGGTTCTCACCAAGCAGAGCTGAGGAAGGATCACTCCTTTCTCCAAAGGTCTAATATCTCCCTGGAATGTCAGGTGTTCTCACACATACTGCAGATGAAAAGGCAATGCTCCCCAGGCAATGTGATATTCAGAGTGGGCATTAGTAAAGAACATGGTGCAGTCATTTCCATGGCTGTAAAACTGAGAGCAAATGGGTCGGAGCCCTGGAGGAGAGGGAAAGTGGAGAGCTACAAAAAGCTGTTCCAGCTGGTTTTCCCCCACCTCAGGGAAAATGGGGCCATTATTGAAAAATACTGTGTTTCTTCTTAAAAACCACGTCTTTCCTTCATCTGTGCACTTAACTTTCATATCTCCAGTCATTCCCCATATTAGTGGAAGTGATCCCTACGTAGACAAAGATCTGTGAGGTGCCTGGGACTATTTGGGTGGCTGGAGCTGTGCAAAATGAAGACATCAGCAGCATCATCCCTCCTATTCCGACTGCTGGTGGATCCATCAGCCATGGAGAAGTCACCCTGTAAAAAGCAGCTTTCCAAGTGTGAGTGAAAAGCTCCCGGTGGAAAATCCCTGCACATTCCCTGTGTTTGCTGGTGCTGCTGAGCTGGGTCAGGGCTCAGCAGCCAGTGCTGGTTACCCTGAGCTGAGCAGGGTAAACACAGGATCCAACCCAGCCGTGGCCAGGCAAATATTTATTGTTTGCACAAAGGTACAGCAGGAACTCTTGCTCCTGTGAGGGCACAGAGCCCGGCAATGCTGTTGTGCTTCCTGCAGACACAGCAGCTCAGGCACTCTGTCCTGTCTGGAGTAATGGACACCACGAGCTGCTGCTGGGAGAGGGGGGATCCTCAGTGGAATTCCCACTCTAGGGATTGTTGCTCAGCTGTTCAGTCAAATCCTGGTTATCCAACTTAGAAAAGTGCTGATTTTTTTCTCCTGAGCACCTCTAAGCCATGGAGCCATCCTCTCCTGGGGGAGAAACTCCTTCCTCCTCTAAGCAGCGTCACTTTGCCACTCTGTGCTCCCCCAGCTTGAGCCTGGACACTGAGCTGTGATCCCTCTCTATCCCAGCAGCTTCCTCCAAAAATCCCAGGAGTCCTCAGGGAAGAAGGAGACTCAGCTCAGCCTGAAGAGGGTGGGAGACACGACTTCCTCAGCAGCGGGAAGGGAAGGTTTGGGAAGGGAAGGGAAGGGAAGGGAAGGGAAGGGAAGGGAAGGGAAGGGAAGGGAAGGGAAGGGAAGGGAAGGGAAGGGAAGGGAAGGGAAGGGAAGGGAAGGGAAGGGAAGGGAAGGGAAGGGAAGGGAAGGGAAGGGAAGGGAAGGGAAGGGAAGGGAAGGGAAGGGAAGGGAAGGGAAGGGAAGGGAAGGGAAGGGAAGGGAAGGGAAGGGAAGGGAAGGGAAGGGAAGGGAAGGGAAGGGAAGGGAAGGGAAGGGAAGGGAAGGGAAGGGAAGGGAAGGGAAGGGAAGGGAAGGGAAGGGAAGGGAAGGGAAGGGAAGGGAAGGGAAGGGAAGGGAAGGGAACAAGGCTCCCCTTTATCCTTCAGAGCAGCGATGGTGGAACAGAATTGCTGGTTAATAGATGGGGTTCAATTATCCTCCGTTAAGGCTTTAGCAGAAGAACCTTTCCCAAGGTCCACCCCGTGGGAACAGGCTGTGCACAGTCACCAAAGTCTGTCTTAACTTCATAAACATCTCCAAACTTCTTTAAATCCCTCATTCCTGCTTTGCCACTGGATGCCAGTGCCCTGTGGTCGGGGCCCTGCTCCAAGGGATCTCTCTGATGGATCCACTGCCTCTCTCTGTGAATAAATTTGAGAGGTGGCTCTGAGCAATGGGAAGTTCCTGAAACAGTCAGTTTGTGCCCAGAAATATTTTGTAGCATCAGGAGGCTCAGGGGGGACCTTCTGGCTCTGCAACTCCCTGACAGGAGGGGGGAGCCCGGGGGGGTCGGGCTCTGCTCCCAGGGAACAAGGGACAGGAGGAGAGGGAACGGCCTCAGGCTGTGCCAGGGGAACATCAGGAGGACTTTCTTCCTGGAAAGGGCTGTCAGGCCCTGGCAGGGGCTGCCCAGGGATGTCTGGAGTCCCCATCCCTGGAGGTGTCCAAGGGTGACAGGTTGGACTTGATGATCCTGGAGGGCTTTTCCAACCTTGACCATTCTATGGTTCTGTGATCAGCAGAAAAGCTTCACTGACTCCCTTCCATGCCTCGTTTTTACCCTTCTCCAGGTAAAACCCTTCCTTTTCTTCTCCCTTTTGCAAGCACTTTGTCTTTTCCCACCAGACAGAAGTAGTTGGAATAACTGTTTTCACAGCAGCAGTAGTTTTGCTGTTAAACAAACAAGTAGAAAGCCAAAACTTCTGCCACTTCACATGTTTGTGTTTTGAAAACTGAGTTATTTATTTAGACAAACTGGAAAATATAACCACAAACAACCCCTGAAGTGTCTTGCTCAGTTTCAGCGAGTTAACAGAAACCATAAGAGGGAGAATTTGTTGGCCCAGATATTTTCCTTTCCTCTCCAAAAACATTCTTCCTGTTTTCCAACGCCTTGGGTTTGTTCCCCTGTGCCACCCAGTGCTCCCAGCTGCTCCAAGAGCCAGGAGGGGCTGCAAGATTGGGGAGGGAGAGCACAGGAATTTAATGACTTGCATGGAAAAAGGGATTGAAATCTATGGAAACACTGAGTGCTCCATGGATAAGGAACCATTGGAAATCCCAGCCCACCAACTCCATGTTCGACCTTGAAAAACGAAGGCATTAATCCACAGCTCTGTGTGCTCTGTCCTGCTCCTTAATCCTCTGCTGCTGAAGGACAATATCGTCACGTTGGCAAAGTCACCGGGAATGGCTTAGGACAGGCTCCTTCCCTGCGGCGGCTGCTCCGGAATGGGAACTTTATCTCCAGATTGCTGCGGGAAGGGAGGGGGAGGGAAGGGTTTCTACCTGACTCGGGAGACAATGACCCGCTCAGAGGCGGCCGGGGGGAATTTTAAAGAGCTCAGGGGATGGAAAAGCTCCGTTTCCCAGGGGCAGCCCCCCTGCATCCCGGGTTTGGGAGGCAGCCCGGAAAGGGATGTGCTCCCACCGCAGTGTCACCATGGCAACGAGAGGGGGGAAGGGATGGAGCTGCCATGGATTCCTCCTTTTCCTCTGCTCTTCCTCCTCCCGCCCAAAAGGTACCTCCCCTGGAATTAGAAATGACAGCCCTCCATCCCCTGGCAGGGCTTCCCTTCCCGAGCGGCTCCTCAGCCTGGACACGAAAAACTGGGAGCAGGAGGTGGGGAAGTGATAGAGAGTGGAAAGGCAGGAGGCAGGGAAAGCTGGGCAGGCAGGGAAAGACTGGCTGCACTCAGGGCCCAGACTGAAGGGAGAGGTTTCCCTTCATCCCAAGCACTGCTGAATTAATTTTGGACTGATTTAGACTTCATGCAAGATGCTGGTGTGGATCTCTGGGGCACAGAGCTGCTCGGAGCTGTGGTGCAGCAGCATTCCAGGGATAAAGGCAGCCCATGGCACAGCTCAGCTGCTCCTGAGCATCTCTCTGGGATATTATGGAGAAGGGGCTGGGGCAGGAACAGGATCTGGGGGTTGCAAAATGTCTCATGGCTTTGGCATTTCCTCTGCACTGGAACATCAGGCCTTGCAAAAGCTTTTACCTTCAACAAGAGGTGGAAAAGCACCTCGGGGAAACCCCCTGCCCAGAGAAGTCATGGAGAGGATCCAGCTGATGTGTTTAACTTGGAACCAGGACCTGTGTGTGAAGGAGCCACATCAGTGCCTTACATCCCATCTCCAGGGGCAGGAGCTTCCTTCCTCCTCCCTCCCTGCCTCCCGGGGTTAATTGTGTGGAGAAGGCAGGAGAGCTCAGGAGAGGAGCCTGAGAGGAGGAACTGCACCTTCCCAGGCCTCAGGCAGGGGTTCAGGGAGGGCTGGAGTCAGGCTTTCCCATTATCCCTCCAGCATTCCCTGATCTGCCTTTCCCTCACCATCATCACCCAGGCTCTGGGAAACCTGCATATCAAAATCAAGAGTTGCTGTGGAATCTACATTTTCAGGCCAAAGCCAGAAAGTTAAAAAATTCCCTGAGTTATCCACAACACCCACCCCCCTGAGCAGCCCTGAGAAGGGTCTCAGGGATGGTTTCCACACTCTCCTACACCAGCACAAAGCCCCTCCTGCTGCATCCAGGGCTTTCAGGGCCAAGGGAATGGTCTCAGATGGACCTCAGGGTTCTTGTTCCCCAGTGCAGGGGTGCAGGATGGATTTTCCTTCAGCTTGGGTTTAACCACGTGGTTTATTTGAATTATGTGCTGGGCTCACACCAACACAGGCTGGGGCTTGTGCTGAGAATTAAATACATGTCCTGAAAGTTAAATAAATGTCCTGAGAGTTAAATACATGTCCTGAGAGTTAACTGGGGCTTTAGGGAGCTGCACACTCGGGGTCTCTCTGCTCTTGGATGTCCTCATGTTTGCTGAGAACATCCACTTGTGTAGACAGTGAAACACCCCAGTGAACACAAGCCCAGCTGTTTTCCTTCCAAATGTCCTCCCATAGTTACCATAGAATCATGGAATGGTTTGGGTGGGAAGGGACCTTAAAGGTCATCTCATTCCACCTCCTGCCATGGGCAGGGACACCTTCCACCAGCCCAGGTTGCTCCAAGCCCTGTCCAGGTTGCACTTCCAGCAGCATTCCTGTATTTCCTTTGCCCAGACTGAGCAGTAAGGGAAGGGGAAGATCCCAAGTTTTCCTGCCTGACTGGGCAGCCTGTGACAGCCATGAAAGAACCTCTGAGAGAGAAAATCTCCTGCTGGGGCTGGAGGTCCTTGGCATTTTTGGAGCTGGGTTTTTCAAAGAGCCACAGAGCTCAGTGAAATGAATAAAAAGATCTCCCTTGTCTCCTTCCATCCTTTTCCCTCTTTAAATCAATCCCTTTCCCTTCCCATACGTATTGGCAGAGTGACCCTTCCTTCCACCTTTCCCATGAGCAGCAATCACTCTCCTGGGGTTCTACCTCCAGTCTCTGGGCTGTTCCACACTGTTTCCTGACCTTCTGTGGGCTGAGCAAGGGGAAAGTGTCTGTGCCCCCAGGACTGGCAGTAGAAACTGGAATTGTGGAAACACGGAGCTGAGGGAGGCTGGAAAAGCTGTTTACACCCCCTCTCCAGGGGTGACAGGGCTGCACTGGTTCTAACTCCAATCCCACCTAAGTGTCCCAGTGGTGGTACAAACCATTGGGAAAGGACCAGCAAGGCTGTGCTGGCTGGAGGGAACCTCTGGAAAAACAAGGCATGGGGTGAGGGAAAAACCAAGGTATTACCTGGGCTCTTAAAGCTTATGGACAATAATTCTTTGTTTTGTCATAGCCCCCCTCCTTCCATGCACATTTGAGGTTCCCTCCCTTGTTTTTGGCCTCAGGACTTTCCCTGAACCCCCAGAGCAAAGCAAAGCTAAACCTTAACTTAGAGTCTTAGTCCCGGCACTACAAGGATATTTCTGTGCAATTCCTTCTGGCTGGAGTTGAATAAGTTGTTTTGCCCTGAGGTTGGATGCCCTTTGGATGTCCCTCCATTCTTCTGCTGGGCCACATGCAGTGTGATCACTCTGGCTCAGTGTAGGAACAGGAGGGTTTCCTGTGTTTGTTGTCTCCTGACCAAGGCAGATCTTCAGCTTGTTCTGAACGTCCCAGGCTGTGGTGAGGGAAAGAGCTGGCTCCATTCCCATGGTCAGTGACCTCCCAGCACCCCCCAGTGCTGAGTTTCCAAAAGCCACACCTCTGCTCTGGATGCAAATCTTCACTTTTTGGGGGGCAGGAATTCCTGGCTGCTCCTGCCAGTGTTGAACTTCAGAAAGTCACACGTTTGGTGTCACTGTCTTGATGCAAATCATAACTTTTGGGAGGCAGGACTCCCCTCCTGATCCTTCCAGCTGCTTTGAAGTAAAGCCCTGGGCAGAGACACCTTTCTCCTGTGCCTTGGGATCCTTGTCCCTGCCCAAACACCCGTTTATGAACAACAGCACTGGAGAAAAGATCGGGAAATCATCTCCGATTTGTTGGAAGGTAAATACCATTCCATCCATTGCCCCTGGCAGCTGAAATTCCTCCCAGGAGTTCCCTGCCATTAATCACTTTCAAAAAGGATCTTTCCACCTCACAGTTTTTTGCTGGGGCACAAGGTCAGGCTGGAAAACTGCTCCCAGTTTGTGGAAAACACGATGCTGGAGCGGAGCCAGCACTCACTTATCCACCTTTGCTTCCAGCTGCTGAGAGGAACAAAATAGTTTTCATTTCCTGGGTTTGATGTGGATTTCCTTTCCCCTTCACCTCCATTTTTATTCCTACCCCCCCTTTTTCCCTTCTTTCAGTACATCTGAGGAGGGATGAGGAGGAATCCACTTATCGGCGGCTGCGCAGGGCCCCGGCAGCACCTCCAGAGCTTTGGGATTAGGGAATGGAACTCTGCACACTGCTAATAGGGAGAGGAGAGGAGAGGATTATGGGGTTTTTGTCTAAGGAAAGGGCTATGGATTATCTGGGCCAATACACACGGCTGTGACGTGCCTGTGTTTTCTTGCGATGGATTTGTTGGAAACGTCGGAGTCTCCAGGTGCAGTTTGGGAGGACCTGCTGCAGGCAGTGGGAGGTTCAACCCTCCCTTCCTTGGGCTCCAGAACAGCCCTTTGCTGACTTGTTGTCCCCTCTCATTTTATTACTGGTGTTGAAAAGTTTCTTTGTCAATTTGCCTCTGCTGAAAGCTGAATTCTCCCTCCTGGGAACGTGTCCAGTGTTCCCACAGCTTCGACCACCTGTTTGCTTTTCTACCCAGGGTTCTGCCTTGCCTTGTCCTGTAGACCCCACCAGCACTTCCCTTCCACACCTTTAGTTTAAAACAGGTCATTTGCATGAGGGTTGGGAGGGACCTTAAAGCTCATCTCCTTCCACCCCCACCATGGGCAGGGACACTTTCCCCTAGACCAGGTTTCCCACCCTGGCCTTGGACACTTCCAGGGATGGGGCAGCCACAGCTGCTCTGGGCAACCTGTGCCAGGGCCTCCTCACCCTCATTGTAAACATTTTTCCTCATATCTTCCCTGGTGTGGAGCTGGGAATGGACACATGGAAAGAGGCTGGAGCTGCAGACCTGGGGCCAGGCTCCCATTTCCCGTTTCCTCTGGGCACAAGGAGAGAGTGTTCTGCTCCTTCTTCTTCTTGTCTCTTCCCAGGATTGAATACTATTCAAAGAAATGGATTTTGAGGATGCTCAGGTGTGGTTGTCTCAACACACCAAGCAGTGCCTTCACACCCACAAGGTGCCTTGAGGTTGGGAAGACCCTCATCAGAGGGCTGGAGATCAAGCCCTGCTTTGTTTTCCCACAGGAGATCTACAAAGCAGGGCTTAACATCTGACTTGGATTCCTGGTGGGCTTTGGACACCTGGTTTTGTGATCTCCCCAAAATCCCTCTGGAAGTCTGTGCTGGAGGGGCCCAAACCCCTCTGGAATCCAGCTCTGTGACCAAGGTGCCTGGAGAGGGAGGGCCACGTTCCCAGAGAGGCTTTGCCCGTGGCAGCCGTTCATCACCACGAGCACAATTAGCATTAAACACCTCTGGACACCCCGTGCTGGGCTCCCCTTGTCCTGCCCCTGTGTCCTGCTGGCTAATTACCTGCACCACCTCCTTTGCACTGCTGCTAAAAACACCAAAACTGGTCAAAAACTGCCTGGGGAGGCTCCTGGTGCTCCAGGGAGGAACCTGCCTTCTCCAGCAAGGAGCTCCCTCCTTGGCACTGCCATCCCGAGGGTGTGGTGCCCTGCTGGGGGAAGCAGCAGCTGCTAATGAAGAGCTGCTCCCTTTTCTCCCCCATTTTTCCCCCATTCCACCCTCCCAAGCTCCCCACAGCTGTTTAAAACACTCTTTGTCTCCTCAAAAAGCTTTTAATTGCTGCACCTCACCCAGCAGGCTCACAAAAAGCAGATGGAAAGCTCAAAGGTCTTCCTTTGCTGGAAAGTTGGGCCTTTTTTAAAATATGGAAGACCTCAATTAATAAAATATTCCTCGTTTTTCCAAGGTCAGGCTTGGCAGCTGGGCCTGGTGATCAAACGAGAGCCTTTTCCTGGGGATGTCTGCTGGCTGGAATCTCATTAACACACTCCTGCAATATTTAGGAACAGTTAAACAGGGCACAAAGAGGCTGTGCCACTTTTTCTCCCTCATGGATCCTGTTTGAGGCAGGGGGACCTTGTGCTGCTGCATTTCACCCCCTTTGCCCCACTCATCACATCTGTTCCTTCACTCAGTGCCAACCCCTCCTTCACATCCGTGCAAATCACTGCTGGGGTGGGTGGAATTGAGGGCAAAAGGGTGTCTGGCAGCTCCCTGAGGGGTCCCCAGGGTGGGATTTCCCAGCTCAGGGCTGCTGGAGTCGCTCTGCTCCTGTGTGAACAAGGCCAGTGACCCTGGAGTTCCATCCTGCTGGAGTGCAGCTCTTGGGTTCTAAAGAAACTCCCAAGTCCCCAGCAGAACATCCCTTTTGATGGAGCTGAGGCCACACAGCCCTGAGGGCAATTGTTGTGTAGTTGTGTGTAACAGTGGTGCCTCAGAGAGCCCTCCCTGCCCTGTGGGATCTGACTCCTCTCCCAAGGACCTTTCTTTGAGGGCTCACTGTTATTATTTATCATTTCTACAGCTCCAGAAATCTGTGGGGCACTTTGGAACGAGCACAGGACACTCTCCCTGCCTCGATGACATCCCTGCCCTCACTGCAGCCAAAGCTGTGGCACGATGTGGATGAATAACTGGAATGCAGGGAAGGGAGAAGGAGTTGCCAGCAGGGATGGTGCAGCCTCGGTCCCCACCACCTGCTCAGGGATGGAACACCAGGAATTCACTCAGTGCAAACTGGCAGGGGACAGGGAGACACAATTAGGAGGTTAAGTTGTGTATCCCTGGGGGTCACACGACATCTGTGGGGCAGGAGAGACCTTTAGAAGTAGCTTGGTGAGAGATGGAAGGAAGGGACGGTGTGTGCCCCTCTCCCTGCCAGCTGTGGTGCTTGCTGAGGGGCTGATCTCTGTATTTCCCACATGGAACCTCTGTCCCAAGTGCCACAGGGACTCCAGGCAGTGCCATGACCTTCATGTGCTGTTCCAAGTTGGAAGGCCCCAGGCAGAAGCCCAGCTGGAAGTGCAGCCCAGCCTGGAGTGTCTGCAGCAGCTCTCTGTGCTCTGGGCCCTGGAGGAGTTTCATCCAGAGGTTTTTTCCCACAGAAACATGTTTTCCTCCATGTACTTCAGCATTTGGGAGCACTTAACTCCCCAGCTCTAGTTAGGAAAGATCCCTGAGGGCCATCAGTGTGTCTCCCATGGCAGGAATTACTGTCCTTCCAGTGATGTATTCCCATGAAAGGAGCATATTCCTGAGACAAAAACCAGGCACCAGGCTCCTCAGTCACCTGATGAAGGTGGTGCAGTCCCAGAGCAGAATTTGGGAGGTTTTGTTTATTGTCACAGCAGATGAACACAAAGACACACCTTTGTTCTCTGGGTTGGAGCCCAGAGCTTGAACCCACAAACAGCGAGAAAGCAGCAGGAAAGAAACCCCCCATGTATTTTAATCAGTCTGGGTTGGATTGTGTGATGACAGCAAATTTCACTGAACCCTGAGTCTTTCCCAGACACCACCACCCACCCACCTTCCTAAATCCCTTCCCCAAGTCTCTGGACGGGCTCTGATCACCCCCATTTTCCCCCAGGAGGCTCCCCCAGCCATGGGCACACCTGGGCACGTGCTGGAAGCGAAGCCACCACAGGAGGCTTTGCTGTGGCCCAGAGGAAGGTTCTCCAGCCCTTTCCCATTCCATGCTTTCCCATGGGCACACTCCTCCTGCATTTCCACAGCAGCTGGGTCGAGCAGAGCCCCGTTGCTGTGGCACCAACATTTTTGCCAGGGATTTCACAGTTGGCTGCCCTCCCTCACCCCCGAGCAGGGGCTCCTTGCCAAGAGTGCATCTCCCAGCGATGCCTTTGCAGCCCTGTCACCTGCAAACACAACCACTGCTGGATTTGCTCAGCTCATTAGTGCTGGGGCTGGAGGAGGCTGAGCTGGAGCTGCAGGAACCAGGGGATGGTGCTTTGCAGGCACAGGGAAGGAGCCTGTGCCAAAGCAGCCCTGTCAAACTCCACACAGCTGCTGGTGAAGCTCCTGCTCCCTGAGCCGAGTCAGCCAGGCATGACAAAGGCTTTGGGGGGCTGGGAAGGGACCTGGTTGATGTTGGTATTTTAACCATACACAGGGTGTAGCTGTAACACACCCACCAATGCCATTGGCACTGCCTGGACCCAACACCTTTCCTGCCCACTCCAGAGTGGCTCCTTAGGGAGGTTTTAATGATCTTTGGCATCACAGTTTGGTTTTGTAAGGAAAAGCAGCACAGTGAGTCTTTGGTAAGCACAGGAGAGGTCATGGAAGTGGTTGGGGTGGAAGGGACCTTAAAGACCATCTCATTCCATGGGCAGGGACACATTCCACTAGTCCAGGTTACTCCAAGCCCCGTCCAGCCCGGCCTTGGACACTTCCAGGGATGGGATATTTTCTTGCCCATCACCACTTAGGGAATTTTGCTTGGCTTTTGGGTGGATTTCCTATACTGAGGGACCTCAAGTTGTTGGCATCCATGGCATTCCCTGCTCCCTCCCTGCAGGAGGGTGGTGGCTTTGGCATCCTGGGTGATTTGGGTTGGAAGGGACCTTACCTGGTTCCACCCCCTGCCACGGCCAGGGACACCTTCCACTCTCCCAGGCTGCTCCAAGCCCTGTCCAAAATCTGTGCAACCATTTTCATTCCAGGAATTTTGGCCCCTTCGCTGAAAATGCAGCAACAGCAGAACTTTCCTGTCAAAACCCAGGGTTCAACTCCAGCATGGAGAGCCTGGAACCCTCCACACCAGCAGCTTGCAGGGCCACAGGAGCACAGTGGATATGATGGGATAGTGCTTTGTGGTGCCCAGGGCTGGGGATTTGGCAAACTGGTGTCAGGAGGTGGTGGTGTGGCAAAGGCAGTGACTTCAGTGTGTCACAGTTGTGTTCTGTTCCTGCCCATCCCCAGGAGTCAAATTTAGCCTTTCACTTACTCATTTGGGGCCTGCTGCCTCCCAGGGCAAGGATCTGAGCTGCTCTGGGTGAGGGGCTGGGTGAGAGCTAAGCCCAGCAGCTGCTGCTTGGCTCCCAGTACTTTTCCTTTCAACAGGAGTTGTTCCCTTTGTGTCTGAGTCTCAAGGGTGTCCCGTGGCCTGCAGGGCTGCAAAGGTCTCTCATCATTCATGTGGACACCTGCTACTTTTGGAAAGATCAAACCTGGAGGCCCTTCTCACGACCACCACTGCAGGAAAGCAGCAATAAAAGCAAAGGCGTGTATTTTAATCCAATCTGGATCAGATTTTGTGACAACAGCAAATTTCATCCCAGAGAACTGAATTTCTGTTGATTTTCAAGTATAGAGCCCAAAAAGCCCCGTGTTCTTTCAAAACAGGAAGTGTTTTCCTGGCATCCATCAGGAATGCAGTGTCACCACTTCTGTTAATGTGATCAGCACCAGCCCAGCCTGGAGCAGGAGACAGGCACGGGGGTTTTCCAGGAGTCATCCCAGCTTGGCAGGAGGTGCCCAAACAGGGGAGTGTTCCATGCCCTCAGCACTGAGAGTGTCCTGGAGTAACTGGCAGCTGCTTTGGGAAAGGCAGTTGTGCCACAGGGCAGAGTGACCCCTCGGGCAGCAGGAGGGGTGGACGGGGTGGAGGAGGATGTGATGGACACAGGGATGCTCTGTGTCCTGTCAGTCCCTGCTCCAAGGTATTTCTCTGGAGGTGGCTGGAAAAATGCACTTCAGAGAGTAATGGAATCACAGAATGGGGGACCTTAAAGCCCATCCAGTGTCATGGGCAGGGACACCTTCCACCAGCCCAGGCTGCTCCAAGCCCTGTCCAACCTGGCCTTGGACACTTCCGGGGATCCAGGGGCAGCCACAGCTTCTCTGGGCACCCTGTGCCAGGGCCTCCCCACCCTCACAGCCAACAATTTCTTCCCAGTATCCCATCTAACCCTGCCCTTCTCCATTTAAGGCCATTCCCCCTTGTCCTGTCACTCCATGCCCTGGTGAAAAGTCCCTTCTCTAAAGCCCCCTTCAGGTGCTTCCCACCTTGGTGGATGGAAATGTGGAAGGATGATGAGCTGCCTGGAAAGGAAGGAAGGATGGCTGTGTCACACTGTCCTTTTGTGTCCTCTGTTGTCCTCCTCTTCCTCTCTAGCCTTTTGATCTCGCTCAAAACTTCCTTTGGGACTGCCAGAAGCAGAGACCATCCAGCTGGATGTTAGGAATCTCACTGGAGCTGAGCACATGGCAACCAACCGTGAGCTCCTGCTTCACATCCTCAAGAGCTTTGGGCAGGGCAGGCAGCTTCCAGGTGGTGTTTTACCCCCTGGATTTTGGATGCTGGCAGAATGCAGTGCTTTGCTATGTTTCATTATCCAGTTGGCTCCGTGTGTTCCCAACACCTTCCATCTGAACCCCTCCTGGTAGTGCCTTGAGCAATTCAACTGCTTTGTGTGGTTTGTTTTCTCCTCCAGTTCCCTGGGAGAAGGGAAGGCAGCAGAGCTGGAGCGGGGAGAAGGTTCTTGGCTTATTTTCAGTTTATTTACTCACAGCATCTACACAGGGTTGTGCTCATGTCAGAAAAACCACACCAAGGAAACGTCCCTCACGCTTGGCACAGGCCTTCCTGGAGAGGCTCTTTCCCTGGACGCTGTTGTGCTGCTCAGACAGGCTGTCATGGACCTGCAGAGCCTGCAACATTGTCCACCCTGCCCTCATGGTGGGCTCTGCGTGCCCTACACTGCCCAGGGCAGTGCCAGGAAGCAGCTCTGAAGGAAGGGGCAAGACCTTGTGCTGTTTTGTTGTAGAGAGCAAATACCTGCAGGCAGGGGCAGGGGGTGGAGCAGCTCTGCTCGGGGGGCCCAGCAATGGCACAGGAGGAACGGGCAGGAACTGATGCCCAGGAAGCTCCACCTGCACAGGAGGAAGAACTTTGCTATGTGGATGACTGAGCTCTGAACAGGTTTCCCAGAGAAGGTGTGGAGGCTCCTCACTGGAAATATTCCAGAACCATCTGGATGCAATCCATGTGCTCTGGGATGGCCCCGCTGGAGCAGGGAGGTGGGACCAGATGACCCCACAGGTGGTCCCTTCCAACCAGAACCCTTGTGTGCTCTGTGATCCTGTGGGTTGCTGCAAAACCCAAGAGGTTGGTCCTGGCTCCCCACGTTCCTGAGGGCCTGTGGTTGAGGAGCTCAGCTGTGACTGCAGCTCTTCTGAGCTCCTCTCTGCCAGCAAACCTCAGCCTCACCCAGGTGCTGCCCTTGGCCAGGCCTGGCCCACGTTGACAGCAGTTGTGTGGGGAGGCAGGAAGCTCCTGCAGATCAGATCCTCTGCCCAGCTGGAGCTGCTCTGGAGAAGGAGCAGATCTGGAGAGAGGACAGCCCTTTGTGGAAGCGCTGTGGGGAAGTGCAGGTTCCTGTGGCTGTCTGGGCATATCCCACCAGGAAGGTCTCCAAGCTTTTCTCACTTCCTCTGGATCGGTGCCACCTTGCAGGAAGGCAGCAGTGCTGCACACTCTGTCAGGAGCAGCCACATGCTGCTCTCATCAGCTTTATTTTTAGGCTCTGTCTCCTCACACATCTGTTCCTCTGCGGGCTGGGCACCGTCAGCCAGGAGCAAGTGGCCAGAGATGGAGGAGAGAGATCTCTGCTCCTCACCCCAAGGGAGACAAACTGCTTGGGAAGGAATTGTTCCCGGGTTTGTGGCTCAGCCTTTGGTGTTACGGGAAGCAGGACCGCTCTGAAGTCTGGCCATCCTTCACACATTCTCATCTTCCTGCTGTGTCCCAGGAGGGGTTTGCTGAAAGCAGCCAGCTGGGCTGGTTGTCCATAAACAAGACCTCAGTGTTCCTGAGCCATCCTGGCCTTTGTACAGACAGCAAGGCCAGCAGGGCCCCTTCATAAAGCTCATCCCACACAGCTCATCCCACACAGCTCATCCCACACATCCCGTTGGCCCTTCTGAGCAACCAGGGGAAGGTGTCCCTGTCTGTGGGAAGGGGTTGGAGTGAGATGGGCTTTAAGGTCCCTTCCAACCTACACCATTCTGTGATTTTCACCATTCCAGGGACTGCCCCATGAGGCTCCTCAGAGTCACCTTCTGCTGTAGTGGTGCAGACACAGTGAGTAAGTAGCCAGAATTACTCTTTCAGCCCTTTGGATCTTCCTCTGTGATATTCCCAAACCCATCACATCCTCCACGCTCACAGCCAGCCCTTTTCATTCACATTCAGACACAGTTCTTCCTCCACAGCCTCCACTCTCCCCTGCTCAGAGCTGGGTCTGTCGAGAAAGGACCTCTCAGAGGTGACTCTGAAAGGTCAGCAGCTCCTGGGATTTATATTCCTCCCATGTCTGGAAGATCAGGCTGTAGAAGACTTCTCCACAGGTCCTCGAGGAGCTGCTTGGGAAGCTGAACCCTCAGCACCTCACGTCACTTTAATCCTCCTTTTCAGCTCCCAGTGGATCTGATTAGGCTGACAAAGAACTGAGAGCTGCCAAAGCACTTCCTAGAAGCAGAGACAAGGCAAAATGAGGCTGAAGATGAGGGAGGGAACAGTGTTTCTTTGTAAAGTTTTCCAAAATACCCTCCCCTGATAAGCACAAGTAGCTTGTTGCAGAGAAATAGGAGGAAGCCCCAGCAGTCACCTGCTGAGATTTCCTTAATTTGAATTCCAGAACATCAGCAAAATTGTTACAACCCAAATAATTTCCTTGAGACCGGACTGAATGAGCTCTGGTGGCACCTTGAGGTCAAAGACTTGAGGTAAACCATATGGTCCACTTGGAAGTGGACTTTAAAAAAGGGTCTTTGTGTCCAAATAAAATGTCCAGAAGCAGTGTGACCAAATGGATACAACCATGGAACGTGATCCCCTCTGGTCCAAGTCTTCTTGTGTTTGCAGTAATCCCTGTACCAGTCCTGGAGTCGATGTGGTCCCTGTATGAGCTGCAGATAATTAATGATCCCTGCAAGCTGTGGTGGCCCACAGCACAGAAATGTCATTTGTTGGGCATGTAGCAGCTCTGTGGAGTATCAGGGAGGCCAGGATGTTTCCAGGATTTCATCCAACACAGCATCTTTCATTTTTGCTCTCAGTGGTAGACACTTCTCTCCAGAAATGGAACATAACCAGGGGCTGTAGGCTCAGGTGTTAATTCAGGCCCAGGGGAGGCAGATGAAACACTGTGTAAATGAAGAGTAGCACAACAGGCTGGATGCAGTGAGTGCCTGTCTCATCCCAGCCTCTCTCCCTGGGCTGGTATTTTGCTGGGAAGGGTTATTGTTAGAGCTCACTGTGTAAATTCTCAGTTTAAATATCCCCTGACTCACACTGCAAATGCTACTCGGGGAGTCGGTGCAGTGTCAGGATAAAACACATCCTGTGCCTCATCCCCGGAGAAATCACTGCAGGATCTGCCTGACCTTTACAGGAGTGTTCCAGGACACAGGGATGGAGCTCTGAGCAACCTGGGCTACTGGAAGGTGTCCCTGCCCACAGCATGAGCTTTAAGGGTCCTCCCAACCCAAAACACTCCATGAAGATGGATCCAGCTCATCTACCTTTTCTCCTCAAAGTTGGGCTTCCTGGGACACCTGCTTTTTGGGGCTCCTATATTTGGAGATAGGCAGCTGCAGGAGGTGATCCTGCCCTTCCACAGAGGGGTCCTGGGACCAGCCCCACCCCAGTAAGTGCAGAAGGAGGTTACAACTCTTTAACAGCTGGACTAGGTGAGACTGCTGCCACAAGGACTGGAAGCACTCACTGCTTCCCATTCCCTCTCTTTGTCCCTTCTTGGTCACCGGGATCCATTATTTGTCTTAAACACCTCCTGGTGTCTGAGCAGAGATTTCAGCCTGTGGTAAGGATGGTAGCCAAAATCCTGCCAGCTCCACGTGGAACACTGTCAGGATGGGGTTTGTGCTCTGTTGTTGCTACTGCCAAAATGAAATTCAATCAATCCACTGGGTGACGAGCCAGGGAGAAAGTCCTCCACGACACTGTGGGGACCTTGTGTGGCCCCTCTTGGCTGAGCCAGCAGCAGGATGAAGCTGGGAAGGTCTCTGCTTCCCAAAGAACTCAATCCTTGCTCCCCCTCTTGCCCTGGTCACTCAAGGCTGATGCATTTCCTGGGACTGTGCTGAGCCAGCCCAGCTCTCATTGTGCACTAGAAGATTCCCCACAAACATGTGGGTGTCTGGTTTTCACATCTTTGTGTTCCAGACCCTAAGGAGCTCCACCTCCTCCTCCTCCTCCTCCCCTCAGCTGAGTTACCACCCACCAAAGGACATGTCTTGCTCTCTCTGCTCTGGGTTTTGCAGGTGAAACTGTGGCATCTCTGTGCTGCTGCTTGGCCCGGACCAGAGTGAGGAGGAGCATCAAGTGATGAGGGAGTGGAAGTCATGGATTTGATCCTGGGACTGGGATTCCCACAGAGAGCTCAGCTCTGAGTAACGGGAAGTCAGAAGGATCTTTCCATGTACCACAGCCTGGAATCAAGCAGGGGAGCATCTGCTGACCCTCTCTGTGTTCCCCACAGCCTGGAGGTGACATGGGCCAGCTCTGCCATCCTTTCTGAACACCAACAGAGGTGGAATGTTCTCCATTCATCTCCAGCCAACTGCATCCCTCACAGAGCCCCCTCCCAAGCTGTGCCAGCTCTTGGGCTCCACTGGAGGAGGAGGAGGAGGTTGCAGGTGTTTCAGTGCCATTATCAGCCCTGAATCAGTGGTTTTCCATCTCCAACTCAGCTGTTATTCCTGTGTGCACTGTGTGGGCCCCCTTGCTTGCTCTGAAAAGCCTTGTTTTTCCTTGTCTCCCTGATGCTCCTTCCTCTTCCCCCTTCTCATCCTTCATCAGTCTTGCTCTGCCCTCCTCAGGCCTGGCTCTGGCACAGAGACCCTTTGGAGGTGCTGGTGGGGGTGGTGGGGCTGTGTCCTGGGCTGGCTGTCATTCCCAGGACGTGACACACAGCCTGCTTGGCTGCTGAACATCCCCTGGATCTGCACATCCCGGTGGGAGACAGCAGAATGATTGGATCTGGCTGGTGGCCACTGGAACAGGGAGTCCCACACCCCCAGCACACACAGGGGAGCCAGGCCTGCAGGTCATGGAAGTCATCAGTCCCCTGTCACAGCAGGGCAGGTGACTCGAGGAGGAAGAGCAAAGTGAGGAGTGAAGGTGAACAAACGAGCCACCAGATGCTGCTGGAGCAACACCTTGGGCCACATCCTCCCTGGGACAAGGCTCTGCAGCCACATCTGGCTTGGCCAGCACAGGAGCAGGCACTGAGTTACAGGTGTGTTACACTCCCAGGAGCTGGCACAGCTTGGGAGGGGGCTCTGTGAGGGATGCAGTTGGCTGGAGATGGGTGGAGAACATTCCACCTCTGTTGGTGTTCAGAAAGGATGGCAGAGCTGGCCCGTGTCACCTCCAGGCTGTGGGGAACACAGAGAGGGTCAGCAGATGCTCCTTTGCTTGTTTCCAGGCTGTGGTACATGGAAAGATCCTTCTGACTTCCCGTTACTCAGAGCTGAGCTCTCTGTGGGAATCCAAGTCCTGGGATCACACCGGGATCAAGGACACCCACCCTGTCCCAGGCTTCCTCAGGGTCTGGAGTGCAGCACTGCCTCATCCATCTGGGCAGCACCAAATCCTCATCCCTGACATGACCCTGCTCTTCCTCCCACTGTCCAGGGCTGGGAATTTCCCTGCCATGTAAAAGCTTTGGAAAACCATTGCAGAGCCCANCCTCTGTTGGTGTTCAGAAAGGATGGCAGAGCTGGCCCATGTCACCTCCAGGCTGTGGGGAACACAGAGAGGGTCAGCAGATGCTCCTTTGCTTGTTTCCAGGCTGTGGTACATGGAAGGATCCTTCTGACTTCCCGTTACTCAGAGCTGAGCTCTCTGTGGGAATCCAAGTCCTGGGATCACACCGGGATCAAGGACACCCACCCTGTCCCAGGCTTCCTCAGGGTCTGGAGTGCAGCACTGCCTCATCCATCTGGGCAGCACCAAATCCTCATCCCTGACATGACCCTGCTCTTCCTCCCACTGTCCAGGGCTGGGAATTTCCCTGCCATGTAAAAGCTTTGGAAAACCATTGCAGAGCCCAGGGTCAGCCCTGTCACGGAGGGGCAAAGCTCAGCAAAGTGTGGAGCCCAGTGCTGCCTCCCTGGCAGTAGTGCAGGGGAGCAGCTGGGAGTGGCTCTGCAGCAGGAGCTCAGCAGGATGCCCCAGGCACAGCACCCACAAACCCCCAGCAGATGTTTGCTCAGCTGCTCAAGTGTTGTCTCTGGGAACAGGGACTGCACTCAACCAGCTGGAGGGGAACAGTGCCCCAGGCCAGAAGGGATCAAAGAGCATGTACAGCCCTGCAAACACAGGGAACTGCCCTTGTTACACCTCCTGCTCCTGTTGGGGCTCTAAAGAGGAGCTCAGCCCATTTCAAGGGGTCCCTGGAGGATCCACCCCCCCTGACAGCTTTCCACAGTCAGTCTTCTGGACCCAGACTCCTCCCAAGAGGTCCATTATTTGGGTGTCATCTCCTGGTTTGTGCCACCTGCTTCAGGCAGCAGCTGTTGGAGCAGGGATTGGAGCAGGGACTGTGTGATGCAGCACCTTGGCTTTCCCCAGGGGATGTGGGGATAAAGCAGAACACCACATGTCCATAGAAACAGGTATTTGCTGAAAGAGAAACGAGGTACCTTTCAGCTCTGGAGACTTCCCAGCCTCTTAGAGCATCCAGAACACCTCCCAGACTATGTCCTTTCCCAAAAATCACACTGCTCCCTTTGGGCTGCTGGGAATCACCTTCAGGCACTGAAAGTTGGTAGAGCCAAAGGCAACTGTGGGTTCCCAGAGCAGGGACAGGGGGGTCCCAGAGCTCAGCGTGGGTTTGCCACAGGGATGCTCCTCTGGGAAAGGGGGCAGATCCTTGGCATTCAGCCCCCGTGGCCGTGGGCTGCACAGCCTCTTATCCCAGCTATAGGATCCACCCACTGCCTTTAATGACTCACATCACTCATTCCCATCACTTAACCCCTTCCTGCAGCATGTGCTCAGAGCTTCCCCAATCCGCTACTTAATCCTGTTTCTGAGGCCTCCTTTCCATCAGTGCTCCAGCTGGGAAGGGAACTGCTCCAGGAGCACGAACCAGGGGCATGGTGGGACTGTTGGGGTGATCTGTGCAGGGCCAGGAGTTGGACTCGATGGTCCTGGTGGGTCCTTTCCAGCTCAGGATATTCTATGATACTGTAAACTGGGGTGTTTTGGCTGTGGAATGGGAACAAATGTATGGACACTGGTTTCACGTCCCGGAATTCCTCTCCTGAGCTGCTCTGGCAGAGCACACTGGCACTGTTGTCTCTGCAGCTCCTCTTCCTCCTCTGACTCTGTTTGGGGGTCTCACAGGCCATGTAAGGGGATTACCAGCCCCTGGTAAGTGGGATTCATCCACACCCATCCATGGAGCTCGAGGATCCATGGAGAAAAGGAGGCTCAGGGGGGACCTTCTGGCTCTGCAACCCCCTGATAGGAGGGGGGAGCTGGGGGGGGTCGGGCTCTGCTCCCAGGGAACAAGGGACAGGAGGAGAGGGAACGGCCTCAAGCTGGGCCAGGGGAGGGGCAGGTTGGATATTATGGATAATTCCTTCATGGAAAGGCTTGTCAAGCACTGGAAGGGGCTGCCCAGGGGCACCTCACACAATTAAATGGTGGAGTCACCATTCCCAGGGGGATTTAACAGCCCTGTGGATGTGGCCCTTGGGGACATGGTTAGTGGTGGCCTTGGCAGTGCTGGGGGATGGTTGGATGCAACAATCTTAGAGGGCTTTTCCAACCTCAGCAATTCCATGATTGTATGTATTGAGCTTTGGCTGCCTATGGTTCTGGAATCCTTTCCACAGGCAGTCTGGCTGCTCTGGCACCAGAAAGCAAACAAGAGGAGCCCAGTCTGAGGGGTTTTTTTAAAAAAAAAATTCACATTTTTTTAGGGTCTCATACCTGCTTGGCACCTGAACTGTGGTATTTCACTGCCTGGCTTTGGCAATAATGGGAATATCCAACATTTCAGTGCCAGAGGGATGTAAACCTTCCGCAGGAAATCTCCCAGCATTCCAGTTCCTCTGGCTTTCAGTGGTGTCTTGGTGTTCCCTGGGGTCCAAGAACCGCAAAATGAGGCACTGTGAGTGTCCCACCAAGTGCAGAGAGCACCCAGGGCACACAGCAGCTGCTGAGAGAAGGCCCAGGGATCTCTGAGGGATCAGTTCCTCTGTGTTCAGCATCTCTGGGACACTGCAAATGGGGGGAAAATGATCCTGGCTGGTGTTGAGCCTGAGTGGGTGTTGGAAGCCTGGTGATCCTTCAGGCTGCCAGGAACACACCAGGAAGCTCGAGGAGAGGGTTTCCATGGTTCTGGGATGCATTATTTGGCTTGGTGGGTCATTTCTCTCCCCACAGGCTCCAGCATTTTTTATAGGCTTGAGCTTCTCCCCCCCACTAAGAGTCAGGAAAAAAGATCCCCTTCACCACTTGCTTGCAATTGGAATGAGAAACATGGGACAGTGGGAAAAATATTGACCTTTTGCAAGTCCAAGTGGACAGAAAAGGTAGAATTAATGAACAAGGTGATTTTAAAGAGGGAGCTCATAACAGGAGGCAATTAAAACAGTCCCTCTTAGTCATGCTCAAAACATCTGGCACAGGTGGAAGAGATTCATCTTGTAAAGGAGGAGAGGAAGGAAAAAAAAACAGGAAAGAAAACCCAGTGGCACATTTGTTTCCAAACAGCTTCAGCCTTTGATGTGCAGGATGTGCTGGGAGACAAGAGGGAGCCAGGCCCTCATAACCCCAACTTTCTGCAAAAACCAGGCACCCACCTGCCTTTGAAAGGCCTGCAAAGACTTTTTGCCCAGGGATTTTCATCCCTGGAAGTGTTCAAGGCCAGGTTGGATGGAGATTGGAGCAACCTGGGATACTAGGAGGTGTCAGTGGTGGAAAAAATGGGCTTTAAGGTCCCTTCTCAAACAAAAACACGAGGCCATTTGTAGCAGTCTAACAAAGGGAATGGATCCAGCAGTGTCCCTCTTTTCCAGGCTCCCATTCCCACTTTGCTGCCGTGACCTCAGGAGCATGGAGCCGTGTGATGGGCCAGGTTGCCATGGAGACTGCTGGGATGGCAGTGAGAAATCACAGCAAGGTCATGTGCAAAGGGAATAGTGGGGCCTTGGGAGTGGGAACACCGAAATAAAGTGGGATTTGGGTGGAAGTCAGAAAATCCATCAGGAAATCCCTGCGTTCCTCAAGCACTGAGGTGTCCCTGGGACAGGGAGGTGGGACACTGCAGGATGGCACCTTACACTCACTGTGCCTCGGGGAGCACTTGGGGCACAGGGGTGACCCTGGTTGCCCAGGGAAGTGTCCAGGTGGTGGAGTCACCATTCCTGGAGGGATTTAAAAGCCACGTGGATGTGGCACTTGGGGACATGGGGCAGTGGTGGCCTTGCATGGTTGGACTCAGTGATCTTAGGGGGCTTTTCCAACCCCAGTGATGCCGTGATCCTATGGCTGGGTTGTACAAGGCCAACTCAGCTGGACATTGGCTGGTGGGGTTTTCAAAAACCTTGCTAGAGCTGGTCACTGTTCTCTCCCATCATTTCTTCCTCCTTTGTCTTTGGATAAGCCTTTCTCCATCCCTGGAAGTGTCCAAGGCCAGGTTGGATGGGGCAAGGAGACACTTGGGATAGTGGGAGGTGTTCCTGCCCATGGCAGGGAGTGGAACGAGATGAACTTTAAGGTCCCTTCCAACCCAAACCATTCCAGGATTCCATGATCTCCCTCCAGCTGGAAATTTTTCCTGTGAGGAGAGGAAAGGAAAGGAAGCAGGAAGGAAGGAAGGAAAGAAAGAATCCTTCACAACTGGAAGGGGTTGTGAAACAGAGAAACTAATTTTATACCTTTTATACTTTTCCCCCCCTGTCCTCATGAAAATCAAATGCACCATCTCTTCCTCCCCTTCCATCTTCCAGAACCAATACCCACTCCTGACAAACCAGGAATGCAAATCCAAGAAAGTTGGATTTGTCTTTGTTCCAAGGAGCTGCACTGGGCTGCTCTGCAGGAAAACCCAAATAAGAAACCACTAAAACATGATGGATCTGGGGGAGCGTGGACGTGGCTCGGGGTCCCCACCAAGGTGTGGGGCAGGGTGGGGGAGCTGGGCAAGGGGAGCTCCCTGGGCAGCTCCAGGGGGTTCTTTTAAGCTTGCTGGTGATTTTTCAAAGCAAACATGCAGTGAGGGAGGGGTGGATTGTTGTCATGTATTAATATTTAGCAGGTGAAGAGGGAAAACTGAAGTGTTTTGTGACAGCTACAAGATCTTGCTCCTTTTTGTGTTAATTGTGTCTGATTTAAAAGCTCACACAAAGCAAATAAAGCAAAGCAGAAACCTCAAAATATTTTGCTTAGAAAACATTGACATGAGAACAGGTTGTTTGTTGTTTTTTGGGTTTTTTTCCTTTCAAGGAACTGTTCCAGAAAAAGCCAATTCCATTAACGTGGATCTGAAGGAGGTGATGTGAGTGAGCATTAACAAAGGTTGAGGCAGTGAAAGCATTCCCTGTTTGCTCCCAGGCCCCAGCTCTGGGAATCCTGAGAGTGCAGAATTGGAGCTTTGGTTAAAACCGACAAAACTTTTGGTTAAAAACCACTCAATCAGGTTTTCCTGAGGCTGAAAATCCAGGCAATGAAATAATCCTGCTGTGACACTCGGGAGGGCTGAGCTTTCCCCTCGGTGTGGCCACGTGTCCTTGGGGTGCTGGGGGTCTCTTCCCTTCTCCTTCCTCAGTTCCCCTCTCTCCCTCTGGGTGCACCTTAGGAGCACACTCACCTCCTGCTCTGTAATTGCTTTTAGCGAGTTCCCCTGTTCCCCCTGGGGCTGTGGGGGTGTTGGGGATAATTCCTGCCCTTCCTTCCTCCTGCCTTTGCTCAGAGGCATCAGAGCAGCTCCATGCCAGGAGCAGCCCGAGTCTCCCGCCTTGCTCCCCAGGGAGCTGCGAGCTGCATCCAAACTGGGGACAAACCCCTTCCCAAGGATTGTGTTTACCAGAAGCTTTGGAAGTGGGAGAGCAGGACTCGGGGTGCTGGAGGAGCCCGGGAAGAGCAGTTCATTTCCTTGGGAGGAATTGATCTTCAAAGCTGTCGATGCTGAGTTTGAAATGCATCCTGCTGTTCCCGGCACTTAAATCACCTTTCTCTCTCTCACACCCGCCTTTGTTGTTCCAACATCAAAGGAACGCTGCCCTGCCCCGCGGAGCAGTCCCTCCCCCCGCTATCCCGGGTAATCCCAGCCCCACGTTCCACCCCGGGGATGTTGGGATGAGGTTTGGCTCCTCAGGAGAGGCAGTGAACCTGGTGGCACCGCCCTGAGATGGTTTTGGGCTTTGGTCCCATCACAGGTTGAGAATTGGGTCTGTAACAGGCAGATGGCAACGGGGTGGTGGGACACGTTCTCTGTGGGGACCAGTGACAGGACCCAGGGAATGGCCTGGAGGTGGGTCAGGATTGGATATTGGAAAAAGGTTCTTCCCCCAGAGGGTGGTTGGCACTGCCCAGGCTCCCCAGGGCAGTGGGCACAGCCCCAAGGCTGCCAGAGCTCCGGGAGGGTTTGGCTGATCCTCTGGGGCACAGGGGGTGACTCTTGGGGCTGGGCCTGTGCAGGGCTGAGGGTTGGACTGGATGGTCCTTGTGGGTCATTCCAGCTCAGCACGTTCTGGGATTTTGGGATTCTGGGACAGCTGGAGGGTTGGGTTGTCCCCTTTCTTACACCCGTGGTGATTGTTCCTGTTAGTTTGTTGACCTCCTGTTGCCTGTCCTCCCACTTCCATGTTGCTCAGCACATGCCATGGCTTTGAGAGGAATTCCATGGCCCCAAAACCCTCTGGAGCAGCCTCTGCTCAGGACAAGGACGTGCAGCAGCACAGCAAAACCAGCTCTGCCTCAGCAGGACTTACCAGGGCAGGTTTGGCAACCAAATCACGTCTGGCAGTGACAGCATCGGCTCCTTGGGCATGATGTGGTTCCTTCTCCCTCCCCCAGAGTCTCCAGCTCCAACCTGTGCTCTTGAGGAGACTTTAGAGCTCATCTGTGCTATTGTCACAGGAAGCCTGGAAAAGGTTAAACCAACCCAAATTGCCGAGTCTTTGGAATAAAAGCAGAGTCTCTCCTAGTGGGGGATTCTCTGAACAAAAGGCTTGATTTCAGCAGCTTTTCCCAGAGGATTCAGAGGGGGGACCGTGCATCCAGATTCCCACTGGAAGCAAACTGACACCCCTGGGAGATGAAGTGAGTCTCCCTGGAGTCTCTTTCTCTCGGGTTCCCGTCTCCTGCCTGGATGAGGCGACCGAAGAGCTGGGGCAGCACAGGGACCCCCTGGCTGGGCTCTCATCTGTCAACCCCACCTTGAGCTGAATCAACAGGGGCCACCAGAACATCTGGCTGGTTCTGGGGCATTTCCCCTCTGGAGATGCCATTCCATCAGCACAAGTGACAAAATATCAGGTGGAAACTTCCACCTCGTGGGTCTGGGTTGACCCTTTCAGCCTCCCCGCTGGGAATGGTTCCCTGCCCTGGGTGGGAAATGTGCTCCCTCACAGTTTTTTGTCTTTGCTATTTGCAAAATTAAGAGAAATTACAGAGTATTTGGCTTGGAGTATTTACATCATAAGCGTCATGATACTTGTTTTTCCTAAGTCTTCCCAGCCATCCCCCCTCCCAAGCCAGCCAAGCAAGAGGGAATTCCATTTGGAAGCGTTTCCAGCAAATGCCAAAGCCCAGAGCAGGAGCACAGATGTCGTCAGATATGCTCTTCCCCTCTGGGTGAATAATTGTGCATCCTCTGGGGCTCCAAAGGTAGAAAATGAGGTAGAACACAGCATTCCTGGGGCTGGGAACACCTACAGGAGACCTTGGCCTCTCACTTAGAGCTGGGGGAGCAATAATCCCCTGTATGAATCAATCCCTGAGTTGTCTGGGACAAGGACAGCATGGGGACCTTGATCCCAGCCACAGTGTTGCCATCATCAAAGAAAATAAATAAAAAATATGGCTTTTAATCCTCTTAATTGGTTGCATTACTGACACTCTCTGGCGCTGGCTGGGGAATGAGAAAATCTATAAAGCACTCTGGTTTGTCCATCCCAGCCTGCCCTGAGATTGTGTTGTCATTCAGGGCAGGGAGAGGAGAAAACACCTGAATACTCAGCAAAAAAAAAAGTCCCCTGCCCTCCCCACCAGCCCTGCACTGGGAAACTGGTCCCACTGGAGCAGTTGCAATTTGTAGCACCCAGAAACCACTTACAGTGAAATACATCAAGGGTCTAATGAGGGAGGATGGACTTTTTTTCTTTTTTGTTTTATGCTTTGTCTTTGGAGGAGCCTAATTTTCTTCCCTAAACCTTTGCCAATGACAGACACTCTCATAAAGCATTTTTATTGGATTTTAGAACAATTTAATTAGCGGCTCCAGCCGTGATGCTGCGGAATCGGTGTCTCTGGGGACAGGAAAACAGAAGCGGCAGCAGCGCTCGACGTGCACGGGGTGCAGGGGCAGGACAGGGGAAAGGGACAGGGCAGAAGGACATGGGGGAAGCAGAGCTTGGCTGTATCTCATCTGAGGGCTGGGAAGGAGGCAGGTGTGCCAACATGTCCACCTGCCTCCTCTGGGCCTCCTTGAGGGCTTTGCAGGGGGGGCTCAGCCCTGAGAGGTCCAACCCTGGTTGGGTTCGCTCATGGCTCGAAATGGGGACTTTGGAGCAAACCAGGACATTCCCTTGGGGGCAGCAGGAGTGTGTCCAAAACATCAAGGGCTCTACAAGTCCAGTTTTGTTCCCTCTTCACCCCTTCCCACAGCAGAGCGGCCTTGAACCACGATGGGCCAGACTTTGGTAGGAATGAAGCTTCATCATGGAGGCATCGAGCAGGACCTGCCCTGCTGCCCCCACTACTGCCTGGGAGGAGCAGAGCTCGAGGTTCTCAAGCCCTGTCTGGATGTTTGGAGAACAAGTTTGAGCTGGGTGTGCCCAGATGGGCAAGAAGGCCAAGGGCACCTCACTTGTACCAGCACTGGTGTGGCAGCAGGACCAGGGCAGTGCCCATCCCTGTGCTGGGCATGGCTGAGGCACCTCCATCCTGGGGGCAGTTCTGGGCTGCCCAGGAGAAGAAAGACACTGAGGGGCTGGAGTGCAGGGAAGGGAACGGAGCTGGGAAGGGGCTGGAGCAGCAGGAACAGCTGAGGGAGCTGGGGGGGCTCAGCCTGGAGAAAAGGAGGCTCAGGGGGGACCTTCTGGCTCTGCAACCCCCTGACAGGAGGGGGGAGCTGGGGGGGGGCGGGCTCTGCTCCCAGGGAACAAGGGACAGGAGGAGAGGGAACGGCCTCAAGCTGTGCCAGGGGGGGGTTAGATTGGATATCAGGGAAAATTCCTTCATGGAAAGGCTTGTCAAGCATTGGAAGGGGCTGCCCAGGGCAGGGGTGGAGTCCCCACCCCTGGAGGGATTTAAAAGCCCTGTGGATGTGGCACCTGGGGACATGACCTTGGTGGCCTTGGCAGTTCTAGGGGAATGGCTGATGACTCCAGAGGTCTTCTCCAACCTCAACAACTCTGTTATTCTACATCCTGGACACCAAATCCAGAGCTGAGCCCCTCCAGCCCACCCACAACGCCCTCACTCCCTCCCATCCCACCACAGCACACACAGCAGGGCCGAGGGGAGCAGGAACGTGCTGCCCTGGGCCTCACAGCTCGTTTGTTGAGTCAATCCCAATGATTTGCAGGAGCAGGGAGGCACAGGGAATCGGGGTGGCTGCTCCAGGCACAGGCAATATGTTTCTGAGCGTGGATTCCAGTGGATACCCGGGGCTGTCTGGTTTGTGTCAGCGCACGGCACCGGAGCTCCGTTCCTCTTTTAAATGGCTGAGGGACGTGCTGCAGGAGGCTTCGAGGGCCCACCAAGCCACACACCAAACTCCTGGGGCCCAGCAGCCACATCTGGGCTGGATTTGGGGGCTCAGCCCCAAAACTGCCTGAGCACCAACCCCAAAAGGCAGGAGATGGGAAGCAGGACAGGAAAGAAGAGGAGAAAACACCAGAGGGGAGTCATGTGTGAGGGAAGGGCTGATGGAAAGCAGCCAAGCTGAGGGATTCCAGCCAGATTCCTGCCACGGGATTCAGAGGAATTCTGCAGCTTCACGGCAGAAATAGGTGTCCTGCACCCCAAATCTTCTGCTCCTCCTGGGGAACTAACTGGGAACTGGGAACTAAGTCCCTGGGAGCTAACCTTTCTCTGGAACAAAAGCCTAGTTTTCAACCAGGTTTTGCTCTAAAAAGAGGGTTTTAGAGCAAAAATTTTTTCAGGTTTTTCAACAAGGAAAAGTGAAAAATATCCTGGCAGGTCACGAGCAAGGGAGGGAATGCTTTGCTTATGGCAGAGTTATACTTAATTTTATCCAGTTTATTAATACAGCCCCTATTCCAGGCATAGGGACCATTCTCACAGACTTGCTGCAATCCTGCATGTGCAAGTTTTCCTGCCTGGCTTTGAGGGAGTTCCAAAGAACCCCTAAAAGCTTTTCTTCCAAGCTCAAGTGAGTGTGACCAGGCCCTGCTGAGCTTTGGGATGCTTTGCATGCTCCATCACACCTAAATTCCCCACTGCAGCACTCGGGGCAGGTTTTCCTTGGATTCAGCCTTGTTTTTCTTTGGGAATATGACACCAGCACAGACTGCAAAACCATCAGTGGGTGGTTTGGACCCAGTTGGAGAATCCTGGGCTACCTCTGGGCTAAGCTGGGCTGCTGGACTCAGCACACTTCAGCCTTGTCAGCTGGTTTTTGGAGGCAGATTCATCCCATTCCACCCATCTCTCTGACATGGCTAATAGGTTGCAGACCTGTTCCCCCCTCCATCCAGGAGGAGCCCCATGTTTTAACTGTCTTACATTAGTAGGAAATTCTTCTCAGGAGCACAGAAAGGTAATTTCCCCCTGCACAGTGAATTCATGCCAAAGGCAGGGGGGTGAAGCACCAAATGCTTTCACTTTTCTAGTAAAAAGGGGTGAAAATTATTCCATGGCAGCAAATCTGTCCCTGTGGGTATCCTCTTTGATGTGCAAAGGAAAGGAATGTTTTAGCTGATCTCAATATTTTTAATTCTCTTGCTGATTTCAAAGCCCTCTTTAGCATGAGCTACCCAAGGCTTGGCCATTCCCCTGTAAAAGCAGTTTTGTTATTGTCTCTCTTAACCCAGCTCGCTTTCAATTTGCTGCCATCAATTTTATTATGTCTTCCTTCAGCTGGGAATGAACAATGAGCTTTGTTAGAAGCAAAGGTGAGAAATGGAATAAGAACAGCCCCTCCTGGACTGTGCAGAGGCAGAACCCAGCTGGGTAAGCAACAGCTCCTCTGGAACGCACTGGTGTTCTCTCATCCAGAAACAGCTGCAGGGTCTCTCCACCAGCACAACTTCTCTGCAATCACAGAATCATGGAATGGCTTGGAAAGGACCTTAAAGACCATCCCAATCCACCCCCTGCCACAGGCAGGGACACCTTCACTATCCCAGGTTGCTCCAACCTGGCCTTGGACACTTCCAGGGATGGGGCAGCCATAACTTCTCTGGGCACGTTCCTAATTCAGAAGATCTGGTCAAAAGTGGTTTTTTCTGTCAGCACAGAATATATTTGTTCAGTGAGACACAGAAGAGAAACTGGAAGGGGAAAGGGTTCAAGGCCAGGTTGGACAGGGCTTGGAGCACCTGGGCTAGTGGAAGGTGTCCCTGCCCATGGCACAGGATGGAATGAGATGAGTTTTAAGGTCCTACCAAACCACTCTGGGATTTTATGCTTCTCTGAAATTTCCTATTAAACGAGCCCCCTCCTCATTTATTTCTAAATTTTCCTGGTATGCAACAAATATCTCTTGCATTTAGCTGTGAGAATAAATCAGAACCTTAAAAGCCTCCCCTTTCTCCCCCCCTCCATTGTCACACTCCTGCATTTCCCACACAAAGCTCCAGCACTATAAGAATATTTTTGACACCAGGAGCAGGCAAATTCCTCTCTGCAGTCCCAGAACACTAAAGAATTTTTCTTTTCCAGTGGAAATAGTCACAAGGTTTACAATCAAGCAACCAAATTTCAGCAGATATTGTTTCTGCCATCCAATATATTGCTCATGTGCTGATTTTATGGAACTTCCAGTAAAGCAAAGAATCTTTATCCCTCACATTGGAGCTTTCCCTCCCTTCCTCTGCAAGGCTAAGTCTTTATTTGCACCAAGATTGACTCCTGCTGATACAGCTTTGCTTATGCAGTGAATGGCTGTCTCAGATAATTGTTCCATTGCTATTAACACGAGTTCAGCTGTTGTTTAATTGTGGGAATATATGGAATTGTTGCTGATCAGGGTCACTGGGAAGCTGAGCTGAATGTTGATGGGGCTGCAAAGGCAGAGTTTGGGCACAGAGCCTCCCTCCTTCTCTTAACAATTGGTTTTTCATGTCATAGAATATCCTGAGCTGGAAGGCTCATGGAAGTCCAACTCCTGTCTTCCCAAGAACAGAAATACTCTTTTTTTTCCTTGAATTCAATTAATCTTACACATTCAAAAGACTGAAATAAAGTAACAGTAACATGAACACTCTTAACTCAGTCCATGGAATATTAACTATTCTCTTCCAGTCTGTCCACATCCTGTCTCCATAATCACTCAGTGATCCAAGCAGGTGTTCAACCAAGACTTTTACCTGCTCTTTAACATTCCCCAAGTTTCTCCTCTGGCCAGCTAAAGTTTCTCTTGCCTCATCATTTTTCAATCTGTTGATGGTTTCCATCTTTCCCCAGATATTATCATTACTTTTCTGCTTCCCAGTGAATGCCAATCAATGGTGTATTTGCATATTTTCATGGTTCTCTCCAGAAGGAATGAGAAAGCTGGAGAAGGAGGTTGTGCCAGGGAATGTAGCGATGGGATAATGGGGAACGGCTTTAAACTGCCAGAGGGCAGGGTTGGATGGGATATTGGGAAGGAATCCTTCCCTGGGAGGGTGGGGAGGCCCTGGCACAGGTTGCCCAGAGAAGCTGTGGCTGCCCCATCCCTGGAAGTGTCCAAGGCCAGGTTGGACAGGACTTGGAGCAACCTGGGCTGGTGGAAGGTGTCCCTGCCCATGGCAGGGGGTAGATTTGATGATCTTCTCAATCCAAACTATTCTGTGATTTTATGATTCATTCTCTAATTTGAAGAATCTCTGAAACAGTAGCATTTGAGGAGCTTAAAATTATCTCTGTCTGAGCTCGACTGGCAGGTATCACACCCGTCAAAAGCCTCCGCTGTAACCAAGCACAGGTTGGGAGGTAATAATATAAAGTAAAACTAATGTTTCAAGATAAAGGACGTTCTCTGGGCCGTGGGTGTTGAAACAGAACACAACAACATTTCTATTCAGCATGCTCTTTAATTCCCAGTTAAAAGAGATGCCGGATAATTGTAGCTTAATCCTGGTGGAAATGACAACTTTCAGTTGAAAGCTGAGTTTTATCAGAGAAATGTTTTCACTCTCTGCGCTGCTCTTCTCCAACATTTGGTTTTCTGAAATCACCCAGCAACAACAGAAAACCCTCAACTGCTGGAAAAGGCATCTGGAACCTGACAAACAAGCTGGGGGGTTGAGGCAAGAAAAAATCAGCAGCTTCTGTGAGGTTTTTGTTTGCTCGAGGGCTTTGGGGGCAGGTGGCAGGTTTAACACAACAATTCCAAGTTGCTGTTTGCAGGGATTGGTTTTCCGACACGTAAGTCAACACCATCTCCTGAGATCTGGAACAAAGACAAAATAAATCTACTTTCATTTAAATTTTCAGCAGAACAAGGTGGCTTTTCCCTGCCTGTCTCCCCTCCAAACACGTGGTCTAGTTCCACCTGAAGGAAACACACTTGCCACCAGATTTGCTTCCAACTCCAAGAAGGTATCCATGGCATTTTCCTGGCCTGGCTCAAAATGAGAGAGATCAATTGAGATGATTTTGTTTCTCCTTTCATTTATCTTCCCCTGTTTTTGAGTTTCTCACCAAAGGTCCTGAAGAAGCCATTTTTGCTGGGAAGGAGTGTCCCAGGCAAAATCTCTCATCTCCTGGATTAGTCTCAAGGGTTTGTAGAGTTACCACGAGGGGAATGAAAACTCCTTTGGGACAGAGACTAGAAAGTCTTGAAGTGCCAACCTAAACTTGGCCTAGCATCAGACTAGAAACCTCCAAACTATCATGAAAACAAACTGGATTGGCTATTAGGGAAAACTTCTTCCTGAAAGAGTGGTCAGGCACTGGAACAGGACACTTAGGGCAGTGCTGGAGTCACCATTCCTGAAGGGATTCATGTGGATGTGGCACTTGGGGACATGGGTTAGTGGTGGCCTTGGCAGGGCTGGGGGGATGGTTGGACTTGATGTTCTTTGAGGGCTTTTCCAACCTACATGATTCTCTGGATTCAAAATGGCTCACAGGGCATTTGTGTAGCTGGAAAACAGTTTGCTCCAAAAAAACTCACCCCAGTTTTTCCCTATTGGGAAAACCAAACTGGGTTTAGGGACAAACTCATCTCCTTACACCTGAGTCTGGGCATGTTATGGAGTTTGTGCCTTGCTCCAGCACCCCTTTCTGAGTTTGGAGGAAGGAAGGAGGTGCCTGGACCTGAGCAGGCTGTATTTGATGGCCCAGCTCTGTCAGTGCCATGGTGGGGATTGGTCTCATCCCGCTGTGTGGGGCTGAGGCCTACACCTCCTCCCACAGTCCCACATCCTGAAGCCCTCAGGGAAAATACTGCTTCATTCCTCCTGATCAGGCAGATGAACATCTCCAGAGCATAAAAAGCCTCGTTTGCAGGCTGGCACTTCCCTGTAATTGCCTCCCCTCCCTCTGTGCTGCACAAGGACATCGGCATCTCTTTAATTGTTTGGCTCCCGCAGCCGTCGCGTCTCTGCAGAGATAAAGGGCTTTGTGGGAAACCATCCATCCCGAATAAACCCCAAATCCCTGAGCCCCACGGGACTGAACTCCCTCTGTGCCTCCTTGTTCTGTGGCTCCCAGTGCAGGTGGGAGGACCAGGAGTGCTCCCCACTCTTGAGCAGGGCCCGGGGCTCCGATCAATGCTCATTCCCCGCCGGTCCCTGCAGTCACTGGCCCATGGCTGGAGTCGGAATGTTGTGCTGCTGTGCAATGATTTGGAGGCTCTAATTGGCTTAATGCTTGGCTTAATGCTTGGCTTACCCATTCAGTAGCACTAAAGGGCAGAACATCAGCTGCCTTCCAAAAATAAAGCTCCCCAGCCATGGAAAGCTCTGCTGGAGCTCTCACTGTGCCTTAAGCAGCAGTTCCCCGTCCTGAAGGCTTTGAGCTGCAGAAGGATGGGCACCACAGAACCCCAGAATATCTGAGCTGGGAGGGACCCACAAGGACCATCCAGTCCCACCCTCAGCCCTGCACAGGCCCAGCCCCAAGAGTCACCCCCTGTGCCCCAGAGGATCAGCCAAACCCTCCTGGAGCTCTGGCAGCCTTGGGGCTGTGCCCACTGCCCTGGGGAGCCTGGGCAGTGCCAACCACCCTCTGGGGGAAGAACCTTTCCCTGAGATCCACCCTGCCCCTGCCCTGACACAGCTCCAGCTCTTCCCTGGGTGCTGTCCCTGGTCCCCCCAGGGCAGAGCTCAGTCCTTGGGCATGGCCTTGTCTATCCTGCCTCCAGAAGGACATGGAGAAAGAGGAGAGGGAGACTGGGGAAAAGAAACTCCATCCCATCTTCCAGACCCTGCAAAGTCCATGGAACATATTGGTGCCCCCAGCAGCAGAAGCACTGGGCTGAGGAATGCAGCACCTTCCCTGCTCTTCCCCCTCAGCTGGGACCTCTGCCCACACACCCTCTGGCAGTGGCCCAGCAGCTACATCTAAGTCTGGTCTAGAGCCACCTCAGAGGTGCCCAGCAGCTGAGCTGGGACAAGTGATAGGACAAAAAGAAATGGCCTCAAGTTGTGCCAGAGGTTTAGGTTGGATAATAGGAAAAATTTCTTCACTGTTGTCCAGCCCTGGCACAGCTGCCCAGGGAAGTGTGGATTTACCATTTAAAAGCCATGTGGATGTGGCATGTGGGGACATGGGTTGGGGGTGGCCTTGGCAGTGCTGGGAGAACTTGATCTCAGAGGGCTTTTCCAACCTGAAGGACTCTGTGATGCCGTGGCTGCCACCGTGTCTGGGACGGTGTCACCAGGGGCTGCCACAGAGGCCACTCGAGCTGGAGGCTGCAGCAGGAGCCTGGAATCCCAGCTGCTGGTGAATATTGCAGGTCTTGGCCAGGGGAGGAGGGAATGTGTCAGCTCTTGTCCTCAGAGCCTGCAAACAAGGAGAAACCCCCATGAATTGAGCAGAGCTGATTGGGTTTATCTGCAGGAGAAGGCAGGGGCTGATTTCGCGGTGCTAAGAGATACAGGTAATATTTCCAAAACAAAATCTCCCGTTTGAAATCCAATTAGGGTTGCTAAGTAACAACATAGTTAACCAGCCAATATTTGCTAAACCCAGACTTTTGCAAGCAAGGAAACAGCTTCGGCAAATTGCACTAACAATACATAAATACAGTTCGTGTTAAACCAAACAGCTCCAATCCTGTTAGCAGTGACTGCTCAGATTTTCCCTGTTATCTGTGGCATTCCAGAAGCTGGTTTAATGCTTTCCACTTCCCTGGCTGGGGGGCTTGTATGGAAACTGCAGTACTGGTGGGCCAGGGAAGGAATCTGTATATTTGGTTTATTGATGAGCACACATCTTATGTGCCTGAATGGAGAGCCTGAAAGTAATTTGAATGAAAAATAGTTGCTTGAGAATGCTCTTTAATTGTCAACTGCTTCAGTGTAACTGATTTCCCCCCAAAAGTTACTGCAAGTTTTACTCGAGCAGGTTGTTTTTCAAGCCTGTTCTCAGCAGACAGAATCATTGATCTCCAAATTCTCTGTTTGGCTCTGCTCAAAGCAGCTCCCTGAGCCTCCTCTCCGAGGAGCTCCAAGGAGTCTCCTCCCTGCCCACCCTCCTGCAGCACCAGGTGGTTGCAGGGTTCTGGGATTGCCTGGGACATCTGCACATCCAAAGCCCCAAAACACCACGGGTTAACCTGCAGCACGAACCCCAGGCCACCCCCTGAGTCTCTCTGTCCCTGCAGCTGTACTGGCACGAGACAAAGCCTGGGGCTGAGCATCTCAGCTTTCATTTTTGGCTCCAGTTTTCCATTTTAAGCACTCTGTGGTCTCTCCTGCTTCAGACTGACTCAGGGGTCTGGGCAGGACTTAGCAAAGGCTGTTCTCAGTCTCAGTTCTGAAGAAAAGCTGGTTTTTCCAGTAGAGTTGAGACTTCCTCTGCAATGAGGAGCCTTTCTTCTCTCCTCCAGTGGGTTTAGGACTTCAGCTCTGATCTCTTCTGAGCGTGGGGGGATAATTCTCCACGGGGCTCTGCACCACTGCCCCACCCCCTCAGCCCAGACCCTTTGCCAGCCGTGTCCAGCTCTGCCATCCCACCAGGAACGTGACCTGTGGGTAGCTGAGCTCTCCCAGCTCTCCTGGTTTGCTGCAGGGAGTCAGGGTTTTCCTGGCTGACAAGGCTCCAAGATGCTCCACTCATGGCTTGTGTGGATACTCAGTGCCCCAGCCCTGCTGGCAGCAAAGATCCTTGTCCAAGCTCTCCCTGCTCTCTCCTGGCTGCTGCTTTGCCTTGGCACTGCAGACTCACCATCCTCCTGCCTTCCTCAGGCTCCTCAGGCTCCCCACAGGAGTGGAAATCCAAAGCAATGGCCTTTGGCTGATGGGGGGAGGTTGTTAATGTGCCTCCTGCTCCTCTGCTTCCCTCAGTGCTCATCCCAACAAATTGCTCTGTCTCTGTTCAAGGATCTCTGTAAATATATGGACCAGAAGTGGCAGGAGCTGCAGACTAGCAGGGCTGGTTTCCTGGGTTTTTTTTCCCAAGGAAAGATTATATTTCAAGACTTCCCTTACATTGAAGGAGAGCAGGAAATCTTTCTCCCATCAAGCTGTCTCTTAGCTGAGGTCCAGCTCCATTAAAAAGCTCCTTATTTGTGCAGTGCTGTGTATTTGTTCCCTCCAGCAGCTTCCCAGCTGGAGGGAAGGCTTCTTAATTCCCTTTTTGGAAGGAGTTTTCAGCTCCAGCACTGAAGCACATGGAAAATGACCCCTCAGACAAGCAGAGCACCAGACTGTGTTGCACCCACTGGGAGGAGGCTCCTGGTTTGGCTCGTGCTGCAGGGATTTCTGTGGGATGCTGAGCAGCCCAGGCACTGCCTGCCCAGGCTGTATTCCCGGGAGAAGGGCTAGGGAGGGATGGCAGCAGGTGCTAAAATGCACAGGAAGGAACTGCTGAAAAATATCTCCCTTTCCAGCTCTCTCCAAACACCCCTTCAATGGGGAGTGTTGGGGAGAGAACCTAAAATTAACGGTAGGGGCTGTGCATCATAGGGTCATGGAATGGTTTGGGTTGGAAGGACCTTACAGCTCATCTCATTCCAACTCCCTGCCATGGGCAGGGACACCTTCCACCAGCCCAGGTTGCTCCAAGCCCCATCCAACCTGGCCTTGGACACTTCCAGGGATGGGGCAGCCCCAGCTTTTCTGGGCAGAAGAGCAGATATTTCTCCCAATCCAAGTAGTTCCTTTGAAGTTTTCCAGAATCTTTGGAAAGCTGGGCAGATATGCCACTGGAATAGCTCAGAGCCCAGGGACTCCAGGCCAACCAGGGATGCTCCAGCCTCTCTAGCTCACTCCTGTAGCCAACAACTGCTTTCCAGAACCTGAAACCTCTGGCCTTGGGCTACTTTGGGCTGATGTCACAGTTCTGTGAACTTCCAGAAGCTGAGCTGGGTCCTGGGAACTTCTCTGAAGGCAAATGACTTAACTCCTGACTGTTCACACCACAGAATCACAGCATGTGTGGAGTTGGAAGGGACCCACAAGGATCACCTTGGAGTGCTGTGTCCAGCTCTGGGCCCTCAGCTCAGGAAGGACTTGGAGGGGCTGGAGCAGGGGCAGAGAAGAGCAACGAGGCTGGGGAAGGGACTGGAGCACAAGTGCTGTGAGGAGAGGCTGAGGGAGCTGGGGGGGCTCAGCCTGGAGAAGAGGAGGCTCGGGGGAGACCTCATCCCTCTCTACAACTCCCTGACAGGAGGTTGTTGCCAGATGGGGGTTGGTCTCTTCTCCCAGGAACCAGCAGCAGGACAAGAGGGCTCAGTGTTCAGCTGTGCCAGGGGAGGTTTAGGCTGGATATTGGGAAGAAGTTTTTTCCAGAGAGAGGGATCAGCCATTGGAATGGGCTGCCCAGGGAGGGGGTGGAGCCACCATCCCTGGAGGTGTTTAAGGTGAGAGTGGATGTGGCATCAGTGCCATGGGCTGGGAACCACAGTGGGGTTGGATCAAGGGCTGGACTTGATGATCTCAGAGGTCTTTCCCAACCCAATTGATTCTCTGATTCTCTGATCCTATCCTGTGATCGTACAGTCCAACCCTTAGCCAGGCACAGGCCCATCCCTAAGTCTGCCTCCCTCCTCCAGTGAGTCAGGGCACATCCAAGCAAGGGAACAGGAACAGGGTGGGCTGTCCCCAGCCTGCCCAGCCCCACCACCCCCTCCTGCTGCAGAGACGAGCGTGGTCTGGTGTGGTGCCATGTCCTGGCACACCCATGGGATTTGCACGGGCAAATTCCAGTGTCCTGGGTGTCCCTTCCATGCCACACGTGCAGCTGGGACCCAGGGACGGGAGCAGGAGGCTCTTCCCCCATGTCAGCAGGGCTGTAAAGCCCCGTGTCAGCCACTGGGACTGGATGTGATGGAGGTAATGAACAGTGAGGCTCCAAATTAAAATAAAGCTAATGGAGAGGGCAAAGACCTTCCCTGTCACTCTGCTGCAGCTCCCCAGACCGGCTCAGACTCTGCTGAGCTCACCAGCTCTGGGTAGCGTGACCCTGTGGGGCCGAGGCTGGTGTGCCATTCTAATGATGCCTCCCCGGGCTCCCCAGGGGAACAGGGTGAAGGGCTGCAGGAGTGAGGGCTCCAGGGCAGCCACCTTTATTTAATACACCATGACAGTGCATAACTAAAGCTCTTTATCTCACTGCATTTTGCTGAGAGGTGGAAGTTCCAGCACGGGGCTGATGAAGTCTGTCCCGATCTTTCCAATGATAATGCTTTAATTTTTGCTTCCTTACTGACTCTTTCCTGTTGCTGTTCTCATTTGGAGGTGAGTGTTTTGTCCTTAAACAAGAAGACTGAGCTGGAAGACCTTTCTAATGCTGGTTCTTTTGCTGCCCCTTGATAAAGATGAGGAAATCTCTCCCAGCCATGTGGGATCCTGCTCCTCTGCATTGCCACCTCCCCAAAGGTTAGGACCTTTTCGTCATGGGAATGGGAAAGCAAAGACAAACTTCCTTTTGCTTTCCTTGAAGGTCTTCTCCACGCAGAGCAGCAAAGTGGGATTGGAGGCCAGTCTTCCCTCCAGGTGTCCCAGGTTGGACTTGGCTCCCAGCCAAGTCCCCGGTCTTCAGGGACAAAGCCTTTCCCCTCCCTCCCTTTCTCGTGCAATTGATCGAAAAGATCCCGAAAAAGAGATCAAAAGAACCCAAACCGAACTGAATTTTAAGCAAAAGATTTATATATATATATGGAAAATTATATACAGGGAACCCCCCTCCCAAGGGGAAAAGGGAGGGGAAAGGGAAAAGGGAAAAAAGGGATAAAAAGGGGATATAACGCAAATACTTTCCTCCAGAGATAGTGAGCCACAGCACAAAACCGCTGGCACTCTCTGCCTCTCAAGGCCAACCCGATGCGCTAGGCCTCACTCCCTCGCCTGGGCAGAGCGACAGCAAAGCTATCTTCACCTTCGGTCCACCGGAAGACAAGGGGGAAGAGAGTTTCCTCTCTCTTCTTATTTATACTCTTGCTTACGTAAAAATCGTATGGAATACTGGGAACATGGCCTTGGTTCCTTGGTTACAACCTGGTCACCAAGGAAGGCCTAGTCTTAAAACTACTACACCAGGTCACCTCTCACAGCTGCAGCTTTGGTTTGAAAATGCTCTTTGAGAGCTGGGAAATGTGTTTGTCAGGTGAGTTCTTTGGAGGAGGAGGGCTTTGTGTCTTGGATGCCCTAAAACCACTTCTGGGAGCTTTGTCTCACTCCTGAAGAGGCTTTGTATCTAATTGAGAATTCAGCAAACACTCCTGCAGGTTGAGAGAGCAGAGCTTGGACCTACAGGAGGATGAGCAGGGTGGGAAGAAACCCATTAAGGAGCTGAGTGAAAACTGCTGGGTTGTGACCCCCGGGTGTTTTCCTGCTCAGAAATGCTGCCATGCTGCTGTGTCCTTCTCTCCAAGGAGAAGAGGGAAAAGTGCTAATTGTCCTTGCTGTTGGTCCACATGGTTAAATCCCAGTCCCCCCCTGTCAGGTTCTCCATGTAGTGACTGATGGGGAGCTCGCTGGGTCTCACTGGGCACCTTTCCCCTTCCAGGGTGGAATAAGGATGCAGGAAAAATGAGCCTTCATCTCCCTGACACCCTTCCCCCTGAGCCTCACCCCGGGGAGTGAGAAGTAGCAAGACCTCCACCTCTGTTTCCTCCACTTCCCACATGCATTTCCCATCATAAGTGGAATGGGAGCACAGCAGCTGAGGCTGGAATCACTGCAGGGCTGCAGTGGCACTCACTGGGGGAGCCATGGGGTGGAGGGGCACAGCTCCTGCACCGACTCAAAATGGGGAGCACCGTTGTTGGAGCAGGGATCAAAGTGCTGTGGGACCAAAGCTGAGCAGCTGCAGGTGGCTCCTAAGGAAGGCAGAGCTCCTGGGTGCTGTCCTTGCCCCCTTCCAGCCCTTCACTCAGCTCAGCTGCCTCCCTGCTCCTCCGGGCTTTGCCCTCCCCGATCCCACATCTCCCTGAGCCAGGAAGGGAATTGAAATTCGGAGACCTGGCAAGTGGCACCTCGGAGGGCTCGGCACAGATCGATCCCTCAGTAACCCGAGCTCAGGGGCAGCTGCTGACTGGGGGAAACATCCCAGTGATAAATTGGATCAGAGAAACCGCGGGATACCAGCGCAGGGGTGGGGGCAGGAGAGCAGGGGCTGTGTGAAGGGAGAAGGGATAATAAATGGCTCCTTCTCAGAGGTTTGGGAATGCTGCCTCTGCAGTATGTGCTGTTGAGGCTGTGCAGGGTTGTGAGGTGTGTCTGGGCCCATCCTGGCCCCACAGAGTTTGGGGGTACAGCCTCTGCTGTGCTCTGCAGGGACCCTACACCTGGGGCCACTTTCCGGGGTGCTGCTGGTGAACGTGGCTGGTTCCTGCAGAGGGTGAGGTGGAGGGGGACATGTGGCAAGAGCAGGTCAGTAAATGGTTGTGAAATCCCAGCGAACTGTGCTGTGTCAAGCAATGGTTCGATCTTGGCTGGAGGAAGAAGGGAGGGAAAAGGCTTCTAAAACCCTCTGTCTGTCACAGAATCCCAGAATATCCTGAGCTGGAAGAGGCCCACAAGGATTTATCGACTCCAGCTCCTGCCCAGGACACCCCAGCAATCCCACCCTGTCCCTGTGAGCACTGTCCAAACCCTCCTGGAGCTCTGGCAGCCTTGGGGCTGTGCCCACTGCCCTGGGGAGCCTGGGCAGTGCCAACCACCCTCTGGGGGAAGAACCTTTTCCTAAATCACCCTTCAGGCCATTCCCTGGGCTCCTGACTGTGGTGCTCTCGGCTGCAGAGGGCCTGCAGTGCTGCAGGAGTGAGTGAGGGACTCTGCTGCCACTTCTCCTGCGAGAGGGGAGAGCTGAGGGGGAGGATCGAGTCACGCAACATCGCTTAAGCTGCTTCCCAAGTCCCTGAAAGCCCAGCTTAAGGCAGTGAAGCAATCCCTGCAGCACGAGGGGGAATTACTGAGCAGCAGGATAGGGATACCTGCCAGAGGGACCACCTGGAGCCTGGGGAGCTCCCCTTCGCTGCTGCCCAGGAGAGAAGGATGGGGCTGTGGGTAGGTGGGTGGGGCAGTCAGAAAGGATTAAGGCATGTCCTGCTGTGGGAAGGAGGAAGTCAGAGAGGATTAAGGCATGTCCTGCTGTGGGAATGAGCCTCTCACAGGTGTCTCTGGGACAGCAGTTGCTGCTGGGGTTTGCACCATCACTGCTGAGCTCCAGGGGTCTTCTGCCTCTTCTCAGAGCCCTGCAGGGGCTGGGCTGGGATGTTCATCAGGAGGCTCAGTGGAGCTTAAACACCTCCTGCCTAAGCAGTAGCTGCAGGAATGCTCAGCATCTGCCACTCTCTGCTTGGAAGGGATTTCCATTCCAGGTTCTGCTCCTCTGGAGACCATGGCATTGCTTTCCAGCATTGCTGGGAATCGTGTGCTGCTGGGAATCATGTGCTGCTGGGCTGTGCCTTCCAGAGGAGGATGGAGACCAATGGCAGCACTAACAGCTCGTGTGACAGAGCAGCCAGAACACCCAGGAGCAGCTGGTGCTGCCTGTGGAAGGGGTGGATCCACAGATCCACAGGTTTATGATCCCGTGGGTCATAACCCACCACACTGGCAGTCCCTTGCCCTCCCCAGAGGAGGGAGGAGGAAATGGCTTCATCCCTTGCTCCTCCCAGAGGTGGGAAATGGATTCTGACAGGGAGCTGAGGAGCTGCAGCACTGATCTGCTTGGAACATCTCAATTGTCACGGCTGGTTTGGAGTGAAATCTGGAACTGGAGGGGAACAGAAAACACCCAAACCATGTTGGAACCATGAAATGCCTGGGGAGGTCTGAAGGGAACAGCACAGCCTTTCAATGTGGAGCTCTACCCGGAGGAGTTGATTAACATGTCACAAACTCTAAGGAGAAAACAGGGTTTTGTGCTGGCCTCTAATGCCACAAACTGATTTGGAAAGGTGGGGCTTGCAAACAGGCACCTCCTGGGGAGACTGGTGAGTAACTGGGTCATGAACCAGCCTGAACAAGGCTCCAAGGAATAATAACTGTTGGCCTGAGAACAGGAGGACTGGTGTGAGCAGTTGGGCTGGCTCCTGTCCCCTGCCTGTCCCCAGCACACTGTGGGCTCTGCTCAGATCCCTCCACCTCCTGGGACCTTCCAAAGCCCATTGCTGAGCTCCAACCAGCCTTTCCTGCAGCACTTCTTTAGCTGTGCAGAGGCTTTGGAACTCTTCTGTGACTTGTTTATACTCAAATGAGTGTTGTACCTTCCCACTGCCTTGGACTATGCCAGGGACTGCATCCAGCCAGCAAATCCCTCACCCCTCTCCCGGCGGCTCAGCTGAGGAGTTGAGGGTCAAGAAACTTGATTGGAGACTCAGGTTTATGGTATAAAACTCTCTCTGGCAAAGGTTCAAAGCAAAGGTCATTAAGATGCAAGACACCTTCCCCTGGAGAATGAGTTTGCTAATTAAAAATGCATTAATAAATCCAACGTTTTGGGCACAGACGTAGTGAAGGAGCAGTCAGGAGTTACTAAGCAGAGTGAGGAGGCAGCACTGGATGAGGCCAAGGCCTGAGCACTTGGCACATCGGGGATCAGGCTGAAAGGAGTCACAGAGGTGGATTGTGCTGTGGGTTGGGAAGGGAGGAGACCCTGGGCACAACGTGGGAAGAGCACTGCTGGTCTGCAGCCCTGGGAGGGGCCGTGGCTGTGGATGAGAGCTGGGAAACAGCCCGATGTGCCCAACAGCTGCAATCTGTGCCGTGCCACCCTTGCTGATGCCAAAATAGCCCAACTAGCCCTGCCTTGCTGTAGGTTCCCCACAAAGGCTGTGCTGCAACAGGTGCTCCTGCACCACCTCCTGCCTGCTGCCAAATCCCTTCTTCCCATGTGTGAGTTTTGGCATCACATCCCCACCGTGGCCCTGGAAGGACTCGCTGAGCACCCAGACAGCTCAGGGAGCTCGAGGGGAGCAGAGCGAGCCCCTGGAAGGTTAAATGGTGTCACTGTCTCGGGGTTAATGATGTCCCAGATGATGCTGCAGAGCATTATTTACTGAGGACACCAAGCAGGCAATCGTTCTTCGGGAGAGAGTGATCAATCTTGTTCCATCTCAGCGATCCCATCACTGTTCCAGCGGCAGCAGCGCCGGGCTCTGCCTGTTCCAGGGACAGGGGGATGGATTTTGTTGTTGTTAGGTTAGAGCAGAAGGACACGCTGACAAACACACCCTGGGGTTTGCTGCATCCTTTAGGGAGGAGCCCTGGGGAGGCTGATCATGGTGTCCCCACTGGGGAGTTTCAGCCAGACCAGCTGGATGGGCATGGACAGACTTCCAAGGAAAGACCCAGACCTGCAAGAACACCTGTCCTCAGCTCACAGTCACCTTTTCTGCCTGCCTCTTCTCATGAAGCTCTGCAGGCTCTGCCTACTGAGGAGATTCCCACTTTCCTGCCTGCTCCCAGAGATCCAGGGGCTCTCTGCACCCAGAAATTACCAGCCAATCCCACACCTTCTCAAGGGAATGGTTGTTCTAATGAAGTGTTTGTCAGGTTCAATTGCTACCAGAGACATTTGCCAGCAATTAATGCTTTCCATTAAAATCCCCACATGCCAGGAGCAGAGGTGGGTCTTATTTATGGCACAGGCTGCCCTCCAACCTCTGCTCACCACAGAGCTTGCCTGAGGACTGCTGGAGAGCTCCATGGAATCATTAAGGTTGGAAAAGACCTCTAAGATCATTGAGTCCAAGCATTAAGCCAGCCCTTCCAAGCCCCCCACTAATCCCTGCCCCTAAGCATCACATCTGCATGGCTGTAGAACACTTCCAGGGATGGTGATTCCATCACTGCAGCCTGTGCCAGTGCCTGACCACATGGAATGTGTCAGGCTCACCTCATGTCCCTCTTCAGCAGCTGGGAAAGCCTCTGAGGTCCGTGACTCCTGTGCCAGTGACCCCGTGGAGCAGGAGAGTCTCATTCCAGACTCCAAGGGAGCCCCAAAACCTCTAATCCAGCCCCCTCCCCACCCCTGCCAACATCTGGGTGCAGGTGCAAGCCCTGGCAGAGCTGGATGGGGAAAGGGTGGGGATGGAAGGACAAGCCCCTGCTCTGCAGTGAGGGCATCGTTCCGTGCTGGCAATGCCACCGAGGGATGTGCTGGGTGGTGACAGCTCCTGCTGGAGGTTCCTTGAACAGAGCCAGGGATAAGGGCAGACTCAGGTTCCATGATCCCCAGCTGTGCAGGAGAGTCACAACTGACCTTCTGGAGCAGCTCCATTTTCTTCAGAACTATTGAAACTCTTCCCTCAGTCTGTCCCCAACCTTCAGCTTCTTCCTTTGCTGGAAGATGTGACCTTCTCCTCCTTGGGAAGAGTCTTCTTGGCTGGCTGGGAAAGGCATGTTTCTGTCTTGTCAACCTAATCCAGCCCTTCAGAGGGGGGGTGGCCATCGATAAATGGATTTTTCTTGGCTCTGGCCCTGCCCAGTTTAATTCTTTGATAATGTACTGGGCCATTCCCTGATGTGCTGCTAAAATGGATAGCAGGGAGAGGCAAGAGAGGAGCCAGAACGTGTCTGTGGAGATGGGGGTCACGTCCTGATGGAGGAGGGGATGTCACCAGCTGCAACCTCCGTGGTGTCCAGAGAGGATTGTTGTTAATTGAATTGAAGAAGACAAATGGCCATTAGCTCAGTCTCCAAAGGACAATAACTGTACTAATAATGAAGCTGAACTCCCCACTCCTGATCCCTGGTATCCATGAAGTTATGTAATTGATGGAATATCATTAAGTAAGAGGAAAATGTCCAAA
>VYXB01003392.1:43753-85258 GCA_013397135.1 Pachyramphus minor | reverse complement strand
ACCTTTTGTCTCAATTTTTTTTTTCCCTTCCTTTTTTTTTTTTTTTTTTTTGAGACAGAATTACATCCCAGGCAGTGATTGCAGTGACATCACACTCGAGTGATCAAAACCTGCTTTGCTGCACCAGTGTCAGCTGCTGAAGGGACAAGTGGCTGTGAGGAACGTTTGATATCTGCCCATCTTCCTTGATGTGTATCCCAGGAGGGGGACAGGGACAATGGGATCAGCCCAGCGTTCCCCTGGCATTTCCATGGCCTCTGGAGCTGGATTTCTCAAAGAGCTCCAGGCCAGCTTCGCAGGGGGGATCACATTTGATGCTGCTTTGATAAGCAGCCTTTTGGCTGTGGGGCAGAGGAGCTTTTCTGTTCCAAAACACCAATTTGTCACAACTGAACCTTTCTGCAGGAATCTGTTCTCAGCTTTGGGCTGGCAGTGAAGCTCCAAGCAAACCATGGCACTGTCCATCCCACGTGCTGCCCTTTGGCCACCAGTCCCAAATCCCTCCAGAGCAAGGAGGGTGAACTGGGGGCATCTTGGAGCTGCAGATGTGACCTGTGATGGTGATAGATTGACACATTGCTGGGTGTTGATGCCATGACTTGTGTTCAGAGAATAATGGAGTCATGGAATGGTTTGGGCTGGAAGGGACCTTAAAGCTCCTCTCATTCCACCCCCTGCCATGGGCAGGGACACCTCCCACTATCCCAGGTTCCTCCAAGCCCCGTCCAAGTTGGCCTTGGACACTTCCACCTTTCCAACAGCTCCATGTTCCCTGTGCTGGAGGCACCACACAATGTGGATCCTTGGGAGCATCTCCCAGAGCTGCCAAGGATGGTTAAAGGCACATGGGCTGCAGGACAAAGCCTCCCTCCCCCTGCTGAGGGTGCTGCAGGCAGCTGGGGGGGTGCACAGGTAACTTTGCTTCCCTGGAAGCAGGAACACTGCTGCTATCCCAGAAACCTCATGCACAGTTTTCCATAACAATTCCAGCCCTGTAACTGCCTCCTCTCCAATAACACCACCTCAGTGATTTCCCCCCAGGCTCTAAGGTTAAGTCATAGGAAACAATTTCTATTTTTAATAACATTTTTGCTAAATATCCTGTCCCTGACTTTCCCTGGAGGCTCGGAATCCATCTGCAATAAGGGGGCTTTAAAAGGGCTTTAATAATAAATATAATACCACCATTCTTTTATGCTTGTAACTATTCATGCTTGACTGAATTCCCTGAGCTTTTTATGGGTCTGTTGAAATATATTGTGCAAGTCAAGGGCAGGCCTGGTTTTAAGCTGCTTGTGTTGCCCTGCTTTAATTCCTTTTATCCCCAGGTAACAGTCTGGATAATGTGGTCCGAGTGGTGTGTTATCCATGGACAGCACAACCGTGCCCAGGGTGGGGAGAGCCCTGTTTTCCAAGAAAAATGCAAAATTCTCCCAAATACCCTTTCAGTCCTGCAAAGGAAAATGTTCCCTCCACATTCCTTTTATTTACACTTTGATGTCAAACCGCTTAGAGATCCTTTAACTTTCCCCTCTGACGTTGCTTTGGAGACCCCTCAAGGAGCAAACATCCTCTGCCAGGGGTGAACTGCCCTCACCTGAACCTCCACCTGCCCATCCTCTGCTTCCTCCACCACCAGCTCCATTTCAGCTCAGGTTTGAGCTGTGCTGGAGGAGTTTCTGTGTTGTCCTCCTTCCTCTGCTGCTGTGGAACCTCTGTGGTTCCTTTCCTTGGATGTTTTTCCCCTCAGAGCTGTTGGGTTCTCTGTCTGTTCCCCCTTTCATCTCCTGCAGCACAGCCAGGCTTTGTGTTCTGCTCTAGATGTGTCTTTGCTGAGCTTTTCCTCATGGCTGAGCCTGAGTTTGTGGGAGCCTGGGAAGTGCTGGAGCACAGGGAATTTGCCCTCTGAGCGTGACAGGCAAAAAGATGGGAATTTCTGAACTAATTTGCTGTAAACAATGATCCATAATAGGTCACTTCTCTCTTCAGCAACTCGGCAATTAAACCCATCAGAGCCAGGGATGTAATTGGACTGCTGGCAATTAGCACTGGAGGAGCCCAGAGGGTCCTTCCAGTGATTTCCATCAAGCTGCTTTGGGGTGTTTTTGGCTGAGCTGTTGGAGCCCAGGAACCCCAGTGCCTCACTCAAGGGCTCTGGAGAACCCAAGGATTTGGTCTGAAGGAGGTTTGGGGTCCCCTCCTGGGGTGAACCTTCATGCAGAGAGGGGGTCCAGGGCTGGGTCCTGCCTAGCCCTGGGTCTGTCTTCTACCTCAAAGCACAGCAGTGTGCTACAGAAAGGCCTTTTCACTCTGAGAGAGCCCATCTGATGGGGGTCAGAGCAGGGGCTCTTGCTGGGGGTCCTGGAGGCTCTGCCTTCCCCCTGAAGGAGAAGGGTCAGTGGGGAGGAAGGTGGGAACACTTTGCTGCTGCCTGGCCTGGGAGAGATGTCCCAGTGGGGTTGGGGACCTCCTTATGATGAGTGTCTGGACCCTCCCTGACCTCCCTTATCATGGCAATGCCAGGGGACAAACTGCTGGAGGCTGCAGAGGCAAAAATGACACAAGTCACTGATGACTTTGTTGCATCTAAGCCCAAAAGCACCAGTGTGGACCCACCACTGAAGCAATTCCAGCCAAAATCTGACCAGGATTCGGTGGGTGACTGGTCTGTCCTTCCAGCAGGTAAGAAAGGGTTTTGCTCATGACTTAATTTCAGGACACCACAACAGCAGAACTTCTCCCAGTAAAAGAGAAAGGACAAATTTGTTAGGGGAAAAAAAGTACTTTAGATTCCCAAAAGCTGGGGCTGAACAGGAAAAGAAGTTCTTGAATGAGCATGTTTCTGATCCGAGGTCAGAAAGCATGAAGGAGCTCTTTGAACTCAAACTCCAGAGCAGAGACTTTGCCAAGATCAGCCCTTGCCTGAAGAGCTTGGCTTGGGGCCAGCCTTGGAGTCCTGCTGCCTCCTTGCTCAGCAGCTCTCTGGGGACAGATTGGGAGGATTTCAGGAGTGGCCAGTGGTGATAGAGGGTCTGTCTGAGGCAGCTGAGATCAGTCACCTTGAAAATCAGGGACTTTCACGTCTTTCCAGCAGCACCATTAAGTTTGAGGCCCATAAAACCATTCACCCTCTTCTGCTGTGGCCTCTTGGTTCAGCCTCCCCCTCTCCCCGTGACAAACTGCTCCATCCAGTAAGGTTTGTGTGAGTTAGTTACTCTGGATTTCAGCCACCTCTGTTATTTTTCTCTATCAGATTATTTTGCCTGGTGTTTGAACACCCAAGTTCACTCTTGTATCTGTAGTTTTAAAGGCCAGGAGCTGATTTAGGGGGTTTTCCTTTCACTTCTGTGTTTCCATTCACTGCAGTGAATTAAGCCAGGCCTTGCTGGGTCTTCCTTGCTATAATGTCACAATCCCCTCATCTGTCTGAGAACCCCAAGTCCCCAGTATCCCTACCCTGTCCCAGTTAATTGTATGGGGCTGCTGTTTCATATGGACCCCAGCAGGAGCTTTTTGCTGCAGCCATTATTTTAGGAGCACAGGAGATACTACTGAGTTTAATAAACAATTTTTTGATGCACCAAACCCACCCACATCTGGCTTTCTACAGAAATCCCAGGATAACTCTGTATGTGCTGGTGTTGTCTGGCAGAATTTGACTAGAGAAGCACAAAACTTGTTTTATTATTGGAATTATTATCATCCACTTTGGTGGACTGTTTTAGGGTTCTGTTTCTTCCCCACTGTCCCACCAAAACATTGCTACTGTGATGGGTTTTACTAAAAAGTGGATTAAAAGGCAGAAGTTCAAGGAATGAAAAGTGCTGTGGGTTTTGGTGGGAAAAGCTTTGGTGGTGCCTTTAATTTCTGCTGGGAAAAGACCTTTTTTGGGGGGTGTGCAGTTGGAATATCAAATAGACAGGTATTAGGGTGAGCTGAGTGCTGGTGGCAGGGGACAGGCAGAGGGGTTGGCACGGCTTAAACTCCCAGTTTTGTGAGTCAGGGGGGTTTATTGAGGTGTGGAGAATCCTCCTCCACCTGTGTGGTGGTGAGAGGGGGACACTGGTGGCTCTGGGCTCTTGAGGGAGATTGATGCACTTCAGGTGTGTTCTGGGAATCCCTCTGCAAAGGAGCTTGGTGGGACCTGAGATAAAGAGCAAGAGCTTCTCTCTGGGGTTCAAACCTGGGCCAGCTCAGAATTGGTGATAATTCCTGATCTTCTCTGTAGCTCCTGTAAAGAGCATTTCCATTTAAATGCATGGTCTGACCTCCCTCTCAGGCAGAATAAATAAACCATAAATTATTCAAAGGAGCATTTAACAAAGGTGGAAATTAAAACTTCCCTCGGGGCAGGCAGGGGGCTCCTGGGCATGTTCAGCACGGGGCCAGGAGCAGGGTGGGATGGGGAGCAGCCTGGAGGTCCCCATGCCCTCAGATGTGGGAAGAACCACTCTCCTCCTCATTGTAGCTTCCAATCCCAGTCCCTAAAGGAGGTGTAGAGGATGTGAGATGTTTCTTCCAAGGCTGGCAGGGAATTCCAATGCCTGGATAAAGCTGTGCAAGGGAGATGGGAAGTGGAGAAGTCAGAGGTGCTCGTGTTGGCTCGTGATGAGAGAGGCTGAGACCTAAGCTTGGAGAAATCCCCTTTGCCCATGGGGGAAAAAAGGATACCTGCCAGCTGCAGTGGGTCTTGCTCCATCCCCTGAGGGAAGCAGGTCTGTTTCCAAGAGAAAAAAGCAGGTGAGGAACTCGATGCTGCTGTGTGGAAGTTGGGATGAGGCAGAGGAGGAGATGTGGTAACGGTGCCTTATGAAGCTGTCTCACATCTGGTCATTGGAGGTGACTTTTATCCACTCCTGTCACCACTCCTGGCCAGACCTGTGTAGGGGGAGGCCTCCAGGGCTTTCTGGCAGCCCTTCAAAGCAGGAGCCCCGAGGCAAGTTTGTCACAGGCCCTGTACCAGGAGATAAAAGAGCCCCTGGGCCGTGTTGGAGCTGCTGTAACACGGCTCTGCACTTCCTCCCTGGGATTTGGGCAATGCCTGGAGCTGGGTGTGCAGTCAGACAATCCCTTCTGCTGCTGGCCAGCCTGGTTTGAGCAGTGACTGCCCTGGCACTGCTCCTGGGGGCCCTGAACCTCCCCTGTCCCATCAGAACTGCTGTTGCTTCAGACCTGCTGCCACAACTGTGCCCTTAACTCACTCCTGACTAGAGAATCCCAGACTGCTTTGGGTGGGAGAGACCTTAAAACTCACCCAGTGCCACCCCTGCCATGGGCAGGGACACCTTCCACCAGCCCAGGTTGCTCCAAGCTCTGTCCAACCTGGCCTTGGACACTTCCAGGGATCCAGGGGCAGCCACAGCTTCTCTGGGCAACCTGGGCCAGGGCCTCCCCACCCTCACAGGGAAGGATTCTCCCTGCCCTCTGGCAGTGGGAAGCCATTCCCCTTGTCCTGTCCCTCCATCCCTTGTCCCCAGTCCCCCTCCAGCTCTCCTGGAGCCCCTTTAGTCCCGTGTTTGAAGGACTTGCTGCAGATTGTGGTGCCCAGCAAGGCTGGATATGGGGTTGGTTCTTCCTTCTGGGTGCCAGAGCTGTTCTCCCACCCTCTCAGCCACATCATATTTCTACAAGCGAGGTAAGTGATGTTTAAAAGCCAAGGAGTGGTATCAGTGTAGTGAGGAGACTGAAACTGGGGAGGATGTGTGGGAAATAATTCCAAATACAGCCTAAAAACTAGTTATCCCAGGCAGCCCATGCCTGGCCCTGACTGGTGTCAGAATGAGCTGCAAAACCTGAAGTCCATCAGAAGTGAAAAAAAATCCTGAGGAGGGAAAAAAAATCTTTTCTTTAAAAAAAGAAAACCAAACCACACTCACACAAAAAGAGCAGCTGTTCTTTTTCAGTGTGGCTGTAGCCCAAGGTCTTGCCGAGGGGATGGAAAACCATTTCAAAAGGTGGAAGGAAAAGTGTTTCTTTCATCAAGGATGGTAACAGAGCAGACTGAAAGCTCTGAGCCTGTGTTTTGTGTGATATTGCAGCACTCTGGGGGCAAAAGGGAGCTTCCTGAGAGAATATGGATCACTCCTAATGAAGGAATGTTTAATCCAGTAGGGAGGAGGTTCTCCAGGGGCTGCAGGACATGGGCACTGGGCTTTGGAGCTCCAGGGATGGGGCAGCCACAGCTTCTCTGGGCAACCTATGCCAGGGCTCCCTCCCTCACAGGGAGGAATTTCTTCCCAATGTCCAACCTTTTAGTGCTTCTTAACTTGGTGTGTAAACTTAGGACACAAGTGCCAGGAAGCATCACCAAAAAGGCAAGAATCCCACAGCAAGTAAGAGGCAACAATCAATAATTACTTGAATCTCTTCTGTTTTCCAGGCTGCTCTCCTTGCTTCTCTGATTTGCCTGGAGATTTCTGAACTCTTGGGAGCAGAACTGTGATTTATGGGTTTTTTCCCCCTCAGTTTATGCCACTGAGTTGCTGCTCATCTCTTTGCTCCAGTGAGGTCCATGGATTTCTCTCCCCCTTTTGGCTGCAGTGGGAGGACATTGGAGCTCTCTGCAGGTCTCATTTATTTCAAGGAATGCCCTGACCCCTCCAACGAGAAAATCAGAGCTCCCTGCAGGGGTAGGGGTTGATCTCTCACCAGTGATGAGTAAAATTGCAGCTGGAATGCTGAGCTTGCTCTTCTCCCCATCTCCATCCACCCTGAGGGATGTGGAGTCTTATTCCTTGAAAGATTTTGGCATTTCATGTGGCACCACTTTGATTCTTTCCCCCCAAGGAATTTCAGGACACTTATTAGATTGGGCCAGGAAAATCATCCTGTCCAAAACTCCCAGGTAGTTCCTATTTTAGGAGATATTAACATGGATTCCTGGCAGAGGCAGCCCAAGGAGCTGGGAATGCTGAAATATTCCAGGAGGCCATTGTAAAGCGAGGCACGAGGAGTTTGCCAGGGAGAATATCTTCTCTAAAGTAAGCCAGATAACTCCAGAATAAAAAGTAGCTATTAATATTAAAGTCAAGTGTTACCTGATGCTGTGGTCCCTGCTGAATCCAAATGCTCCCAGAAAGGACGAAATTAAGAGGGATACTTTCAGCAGTTAGAACAGGAAATACCCCACTAGACCAACTATGAAACCAGAGAGAGAAAATGTGCTGTTGGTGCTGTACCAAAGTTCAGTAACTGCAGACTCTGCCTTGGTAAAGAAACAGGCATTTTGGTAACACTGGAATGATCCTCTCTCTGAAGGAGAAGAGAATTTTCGCTGTTTTAGGGTAAGAGAGGGGAGACAATCTAAAAAAGTCCTACTGATGAAGTGAATTAGATTTTTCATGACTGTCAGATTTTGTTCCTAAGGAATCATAAAATCACTTAAGTTGGGAAAGCCCTCTAAGATCATCAAGTCCAACCATTCCCCAGCACTGCCCAGGCCACCACTGAGCCACATCCCCAAGTGCCACATCCACATTAAATCCTCCAGGGATGGGGACTCCACCACTGCCCTGGGCAGCCCCTTTTAATGTTTGACAACCCTTTTGGTGAAGACATTTTTTTGCCTAATATTTTTTTCCTAAGCCTTTCCTGGTGCAATTTGAGGCATTTGTTTGTTCCCTCTTGTCGAGCTCCCATTCCAGAACCAGCACAGCATTCCCAGCCCCTCTCCCCTTGGCAATCCTGACTCAGTGGTTCTCTTGCCCTCTGCCTCGGTTTCCCCACGAGCAACCTGGAAGTCACAAAGCTCAGCTTAAACCCCTGGAGGCCCCAGTGCCTGTTGGCAGCTCTAAACTGAAGGAGAGGCTGGTTCTGTGCTAATCCTCACATAACATGAAAGGTCACTCCAATTGTGAAAGCAAAATGCTATTTTTAGGCAGAAGGATTATTATTATTATGGTGGCAATGGAAAATAACCCGAAAAGAGCAATTGAAAGCACAACACAAATGTTACCTGTACTGCACTGGAAGCAAGAACTCACTGGAGCCCTGACAGCATCCTTCCACCTACAGAGATGGATTTTATAACAGGGCATTATTAGTAGTCACATCAATGGATGACTCAGAGGAAAGACTAAGCAGAGCCTGGTTGGGATGTTGCCATTTTACATTAACTTGATTTCTGGTGGGCCAAGTTTTTAGATCAGTTCAGGGTTTTTCCTTTTTTCCTTCTCAGAAGGATGTTGGAAGTAGTTTCAGCAGAAAGTTCTGTTGGTTCTCAGCACAAACACTTGTCCATGGAAACAGGGTCCTTTCTCCTTCTCCACAGCTGAACACAGACTGGCCTGGGGAGGAAGGGACCCTAAAACCCATCTCATCCCACCCCCTGCCATGGGCAGGGACACCTTCCACCAGCCCAGGTTGCTCCAAGCCCCATCCAACCTGGCCTTGGACACTTCCAGGGATCCAGGGGCAGCCACAGCTTCTCTGGGCAACCTGTGCCAGGGCCTCCCCACCCTCCCAGGGAAGAATTCCCTCCTAACATCCAATGTAAAGCCCAAAATATCTCACTGGAGATGGAGGGTGTGATGTGATTTGGGAGGGGTTTGCTGTAGGTCTGTTCATCACTCCTTTTCCCTGCAGGCTCAAATCTGAGGGGGCAAGTGCCACGTCCACCCTGAGGTGCTTCTGCCTTTTGGGAAGATGTTGTGCCTTGGGGGTTTCTGATCAGCTGCCTGGAAGTATTTCAATTTTCAGTTAAACTGGCAACCTCTGTTTAGATTTTCTGGGATAAACCAGGTGTTTTTTTGGAAGGAACCTTCTCTCACCCATCTGTGTCTCAGGAGCAAGCATTGTAGAATGTCATGAGTTGGAAAGAACCCACAAGGACCATTGAGTCCAACTCCTCTATGAGACCCCACCATCTGCCTGGAATGAAATTTGGAGGTGTTTGGAGAGGTGTTTTTCCAGGTGAAGGTGCCTGAGTGAGTTTTGATGCCAACATGACCATGGGGCTGTTCTGCTGTTGAATAGCTCCTCTCTTACATCCATTCCCAGGGAGTCTTGCACTTCCATGGTCAAACTGGGAAATCAGGGGGTGGGAATCACCAAAGCCATGGATTTCAATATGGGGAAGTGCTGGATTCTGCCCCTGGGATGGGGCAACCCCAGATGTACGGACACACTGGGAATGAGAGGCTGGAGAGCAGTGCTGGGAAAGGGCCCTGGGGGTCCTGGTCTGTGGTCAGTTGTCCCTGAGCCAGCAGTGCCCTGGCAGCCAGGAGGGACATCCCTGTCCTGGGGGCATCAGGGAGGGGATTGTCCCACTCTGCTCTGCCCTGGGGGGGCCTCACCTCAACATTGGGGCAGCTTGGGGGGGACAAAATTTAAGGAAGATCTGAAGCCACTCGAGTGTCCAAAGGAGGGAATGAAGATGGGGAAGGGCCTTGATTTGAAGGTGTGTGAGGACACTGAGGGCACTTGGTGTGTTCAGCTGGAGCAGAGGAGACTGAGGGGAGAGCTCAGTGCAGTTCCAACTCCCTGGGCAGGGGCAGAGGAGGGGCAGGACTGAACTCTGCTCTGGGGGGACCAGGGACAGCACCCAGGGAAGGGCTGGAGCTGTGTCAGGGCAGGGGCAGGTTGGATCTCAGGGAAAGGTTCTTCCCCCAGAGGGTGGTTGGCACTGCCCAGGCTCCCCAGGGCAGTGGGCACAGCCCCAAGGCTGCCAGAGCTCCAGGAGGGTTTGGCTGATCCTCTGGGGCACAGGGGGTGACTCTTGGGGCTGGGCCTGTGCAGGGTGAGGGTTGGACAGGATGGTCCTTGTGGGTTCTTCCAGGTCCTGGCTGGGGGCTGCTCCTGCCCCTGCTCCAGGATTTCCTGGCATGGGGAGCTCTGCTGCCTCCTGACGTGATTAATGGTGCCGAGCCCCAAGCCTGAGGAACAGCTGTTGCCACAATCAGGCCTCCAAATTAGGTGCCAAAGAGCAACGAAGCAGGGAAGCCCCAAATCCAGGGGGGCCTGGAAACAGGGAACTGCTTCCTGTTGCTCTGCCCCGGGGTGTAAATGCAGCAGAACTCTGTGCACAAGCAGAGCACAGGCCAAGAGGGGGGATTTTCACAGTGGATGAGCAGGATCCATCAGTGCCACAGCTGTTGTGATTACGAGCAAGGGGCCAAATTCCTCCCTGGCACAGCATTTCCTGGGGATTTGTGCACATCCAAGGTGTTTGCAGAGAAAAACCAGGTGTTGTTTCTGCTCCTGGATGGGAATGCTCCGAGCTGTCATATTGGCCTTCTCTCTTTTATTATTTAAAAGACAGAGAACAAATAAGAGAAAATGAACTGCAAATAATGACTAACAGCACTTCCAATCCAAATATTTGCTCCCATAATCATGTGGAAACTTTGAAGGCTCTTGGATGATTTTGGTGCTGTTTCTAGTACAGCTTGGCCTGGAGATGCTCCTCTCCCAGTGTCAACCCTGGACACTGAGAGCTGCACTCGGGGCTTCTCATCCCTTCCTGGTCCTTGGAGAAGCGGGGTAACAGAACAATGGTGGAAACCAAGGCTGGATCTCCTGTCTGGAGCATCCCTTCAGATGCTGCAGCCCTGGGAAGCTGTGTCCCTCTTGGACATGTTCAACAGCTCTGCTTTCAAGCAGGGCTGGTTACCCAGAGTGTATTCATGGGTTTTACATTGGAGGCTGAGGCTTAAACCAACATTACCCAATTCATTCTTTTCTTTTTTTCCATTTTCTCCTTCCTTATTTGAAGCTGAAACCAATTTTCCTGCAACCATCAGCACTGAGCAGAAACGTTCTGGTCATTTGGCTTCTCGAGCAAAACGGCACAAAACTTGTTGTTTCAGTGCAGGCTCTGGTGGTTTTTAACCACTGCAAGTACAGGAGATGTGGCCCTTGGTGAGGGCAGCTGATGGAGGGAGAGTGGCTTCCCAGCCTCTCCCAGGTGCTGCAGCTGGACACAGAACCTGGTGAGCTTTGGTGAGACACAACCATTTGACCTTTGGTGCCTGGACCTTAACCTGGTGTTTTAATCACTATAAAACAGACCCTCCTGAGCTGGAGGGACCCACAAGGATCATCCAACTCCTGGCCCCTCACAGGACACCCCAACAACCCCACCCTGGCCCTGAGAGTGTTGTGCCTGTTCCAGAGCCCAACCACCCGCCCGAGGTTAATTCTGAACCTGCAGAAGGGCCAAACCTGAAGTAGAAGGTTTTGTAGCTCTTTCCACTGAATATAATTAATGATTTCACTTCTTGTAATTAAGGAGGTGCAATTAAGGGTGATACAACAAGCGAGGCAACATTTGGCATTTACAGGAAAACGTCAGTGTGCAATTTGGGCTCCTTTGCCACCAGTGGCCAGACATTTCTTGGCCATTAAAATATCAAGAGATCCTGTGGAGCTCAGGGTGCTGGTGATTTGTGATCAAATCTAAATGTAATACCACGCAGGTAGCAGGTGGCATTTCTGCAGTTCCTGCAGGGAATATATCCCAAAACGTCAAATTAGATTATCCAGCTCTTTCTATTAGAGACAAATGTGTGAGAAAAGTGCTGGGGGAATGGGAGGGAGGAGGAGAAGAGTGGTTTTTTCTGTCTTAAAATTATTATTTTAGCCTACAAGTGTTAAGGTGGCTGCAAAAATTCAGAGGAGTCAAAACCCAGAGTAGCAGGGAAAGGTCCTTTTTGTTCCTTGTCACCATTTTGTGTCTGCCTCCAAACTTCTGTCCATTGGAGTACACTCATCCTTTCTGGACAAAATCTCTGGACCATGGGAAACTTTAGGAAAAATGATTTGTTGTTGGGGTTTTTTCCCCCAAAAAATGTGGGTTTGGAATGAAAATTTCCTGATCTTTTGTGCATGAATCCCAAATAAATACTTCCCCAAGGACAGATTACACTGTGATTGTGACTAAACCCTATTTTTTTTTTCCACCAACATTTTTCCTCAGAAGACATTAAGCCACCCCCTGGCCTGACTTTGCAGGGACCAAATATGCCTTTGAAAGCTTCCTCTGTGATTTTATTGCCAAATCCACCTGGAAAGGGATGGGATGAAGAGTAAACCCAGCTATTCTCACTCCAAAAAAGATGAACTTCACTGCCTGCCTGAGCATTTTCAGAGTATGTTCAGAAGCAGCAGCCTCCCCTCTGTTGGATGGTTTCCCCTTGTAAATCCTGACTGAAGAAGGGGTTTGGCTCAGGGCAAGCCTGGGATTGAACCCATGGAGTGAAAGAGGTTTATTACCACCATAAATTTATTCCAGAGTTTTCCCTGAAAATAACCAGCTCCCTTCCAAAGGGATTCTGCTTGAAAGCAGAGTTGCCCAAGCTGAAGGTCTTGACATGATAAACCTGAAAAATACTGGGGGGTTTGACAACCAGGTTCCTCGTGGCTGCTCTGGAGGTGGAAATGATCCACCAGCCTGGAAAAATGCCACCAGCAAAGCAGTGGTTTCTCAGAGGCTTGCAGGTCCATAAAAGTGGAGGGAGGTTCCCAAAGAGTTCCTGAGCTCCTCCAGGGAAAGCTTCCCATCTTCAGGCACTGCATTGCATCCTGTGAGATCCAGAGGTGCTTTGGCTTCCGAGACACCAGAGGAGGAGTTTTCTCTGAGTGCTCAGCACCCTCCAGTTGTGGGTTGGTTTTTACAGCTGCCATCTGTGCAGTGTAGCCCAGCTCCCTGCTCTCCCTGTAGCTCAGGTGGGTGCTGAGTGTCCTGAGAGCTGGGATGTGCTCCGTGTCCTGGGGAGAGCCCTGGAATGTCTCATCCTGGCAAAGGGGCAAACCATCAGGAGCTTAACGATGGGGGCACACCACAGTTGTCAAAAAGGGGGCTGGACACTCCAGGTAGCCCCTCCCTTCCTCTCCTTCCATCTTTCCATCTTCTCCTTTCCCCCCACCCTATGCCTTTCCATTCATCTCCTCTCTTCCATAGGCTAATTCCTGCTTTTCCAGGCGCCTTTCATCACTGCCACGTTTTTTCCTGCTCTCCCTTGATCCATGGTGAAGGAATAAGAGTGTCAATTGTCAGGGGCTGGGGAGGGGGTTTGGGGTGGCAGATGCTGCAGTGACAGGGCCAAGCCCAGGCTCATCCATCACTTCCATGGAAGGGCCAGCATTCCAAAGGTTGAGCCAAACAGGTAATTGTTGCTGGAGAGGAGGCATTTTTCACTGCTGATGAGGAGAGGGCTGGGGTTGGGGTTGTGCAAATGCCACAGTGAAGGATGAATTCCTCATGGTTCCTCCTTTTATTTCTGTACCCATCCTGCTTTGATGGGTGCTGAAATATTCCCAAATGCCAAGCAGCTGGTGAGGAAAAGCAGAAACCTTTCCAGCAGCCAGACTGGGCTGTTCTTGTCATTGTCATCCTCATCACCACAGTCACAGGGTCAAAAAATTCCCCCCCATCACCCAGGGACTGTTTGGGTTGTGGAGCTGCAGTGATGTTCATCTGTGTGAGATCCATCAGCTGCTAAGGGCAGATAAGGAGCCAGTTTTCCAGCTTCCACATCCCCAAATGTGCTTCCAGCAGAGCCAGACACCCACACCAGGGCTTTGCTCCTGCCAGATCCCAGCCAGGATGGCTCAGGGAGCTCGTGCAGGTGACATCCCACAGGCAGGATGGAACTGTGCTGACATTGCTCTGAGTCTGCTCCGAGGCTTCTCCGTGCTCAGCTCACTTTGGGCTTCCCAGAGTTTGTTGTGGTTGTGCTTGGATGCTGCCCAGGGCTGTCAGTTAGTCAAAAATAACAGCAGAAATGTTTACCAGGCACAGGCTCATGGGCTCAGTGTAAACTTGGAGGAGACCCCCAGGAGAGGAGTGGGAAAAAAAAAAAAAGAAGGAGAAATGAATTAAGGAGGGGGAAAAAAAATCATCTGTTTCCCTCTATTTTTAGTTTTAGACACTTTCAGAATGCAGCCAGTTCTGAAGCTGATTTCTAAATTTATTCCGTCCCTTTTTAGAGAACTTTCTGCATTTTTTCCCCCTAATTTAAGTGTCTTTTCAAGTATTTTTAAAAGTGGCAGTCGAGGCCAACTTTGCCTATTGAAGTTATCTCACATTTGTGTTTAGGGAAGAGCCAATAAATCAAGGCATTATCATGGGAATTGGCAGGACTGTACAAGTCTGAACGCAGCAAAACTTAGTTCTAGGTTTCAGTGTGATTTGAAAACAAATCCCAAATGCTGCCATCCTCCCCAAAATGTCCCTCTGGTGGGAAGCAGTTCTGGGATGGTGTCAAGCAGGAATTAAAAGGCTTTAATTCCTCTGATCTGCCCCAAATCGCTCACACAGCCCAGAACCGCAGAGTGAGTCGTGGAAGGGACCTTAAGGATCATCTCCAGTGGTCATTCCTCTAACTTTAATCATTCAAAACTGAGGGTTTAAGGGTTTTAAGCCTGACTTGGCTGTCGTGGTTCCCTGTAAGTCAGAGCAGAGTGGCCCCAGCAGCACCAGTCCCTCCTTTAAGCCAAGACGCTCCGTTTCCAGCTGAGCACGTCCAGGTAATGACCCATCTGCCCAGTTCTCAGTCTCCCTCCTCCTGTTTTCAGAGCAATCTCCCGTGTTTTCCTTTGCTCCCTGCCCCAGCAGCTCTCAGTTTACACTGCTGGAAGAGGTTTTGGCTGAGGCAGGAGGAGCTATTCCCCTCTGTAAACACCAGAGGAGCAGAGCTCGGCTTCCACTCGCTCGGTTACAACCTCTGCTTCCCTCAGGCTACAAGTTATTCATTCACAGGTACAGAGACAACTGTATTCCTTCCTCCTCCTGCTTCTGCAATATTTTCACATCTCCCCGTGTCTGTTGTGATCCAGTCCCACCTTTAAATAAATATCTGACTTCCCCATCTGACATGGGAAGAGGTCCAGGAGCTCCCGCCTGGGGTGTCTTTCCAGATGAGTTTTCCGTGTCCGTGTGTTGAGCTGTGGAAACATGGAGAGGAATCTGGAGGAAATTGGTTTGATTTTGGCAAAGAAGAGCAAGGCAAGGGTGCAGCAGTTTGCACTCACCATCCTCTGTGGTTGGTTATCTTTTGGCCAAAGACATTCAGTTTTCAGGCACAATTTTCCAAAGCGGGGACAGAGAGGGATCCATCAGTTTTATGGAATACTCTGGTAGAAAACAACCAAGGGAGGATTTTTCCAGTGATTCTCAGACATGGGAAGAGGGAGTGTTTCTTGCTGTCCTTCTCAGCATTGTGGGTTTGGCATGTCACTCTTCAAACCCACTGTCTCATCCCTGAGATCCCTTAAAGCTGACGCAGCTGCCAGGAGGAAAACTGCTGGTGTTTCTTCCCTTCCCATATTTCCAGGCCAGGCATCCTGTGGAGAGCCAGAGCACCAACACTGACAGGCAATTTGTGTCAGCCTGTGATTTTGGTTGGGAGGAAAAAAAAGCCAAGTCATCCTTAAATGCCGGAATACAGCAGAAATCCCGTGGAATACAGCAGAAATCCCGTGGAATGAGGCACTGTGGCAGGTGGGGGTTACTGGTACAGGGAGGAATCCAAGGAGAGCACAAATTAACCCTGTCAGGAATATCTGAAAGAACAGGTACCAAGGGTCATCCAGCTCGAGGTGACACCTACGGAGCACAGCGGGATGTTTCCTCCCTCTTATTTGTACCTTTCCCTGCTGGTGTTGCCCCGAGCTGTGACAATTCCCACCTCCCCAGCAGCTCCTCGCACCTTCCCCTCACCTCATCAGCGAGGCAATGGGTGTCCCCACCCCCTGGGGGATGCTTTACATCTTCCCCTGGGCAGGAGGTGGGGTTTTTTTCCTGCCTGAAACGTGTGTTATGTTTGTCTCAGCAGAGCCCCGTGTCTGTGCCCGTCCTGGGAGCTGCCTGTTGTACCAAACCCGCAGGGAAAATGGAGATATGAGTGGCTTTGCAGCAGGTAAGAAGACTGGTTTTTGCTGGGAGCCTTGCTGGTGCCATGTCTTTTTTTTAGCTAAACTTCCAGCTTTAAATGTGGCCAGTTTATCATCCAGCTCCCTCCTAGAAAGGTTTGGAGCCTTTCCCGAAGCATCTGACAGGGGCCATGCCCTGGGTGGAATTTTCCAGGCTCTTTCCAACCCCCATGGGGAGCACAGAACTCCAGAAAACAAACTGTTTTATGCTTATTGACAAACAACTGTGTTAGAAATTAATCTCATTACTGCCTAAATGTCAGCACTCCTTGTATTTAAAGGATGAAAAGAAGTCCTTGCTCTCATTTTAATGCTGGTTTTTGAGTCCTGCTTGCTTGCAGACGTGGTGTTAAAGCAGGGTTTGCTGGTTTTGAAGGAGCACATCTGGCCTGGGGTACCCAGATGTGCTGAGTGACGCTCTCAGAGCAGAGGGAGGTGTTGGGAAGTTCACACCCCCAAAGCAAACCGGGGGGGGGTGAGCACAAGGTATTCCCAAGCCATTCCCAGCCCACACACGTGTGGAGTCACTCTCAAAGCTCGTGGTTGCTGGTCCAAGCTGTGCAGAAGGACACAGGGACCAGCTGCTGCTGTTCCTGCCCAGCCCTGGATGGGAAGAAGTTGATCTGTGGGGAGGAGGGGCTGCATGGGGGCAGCTCCAGGTGTGGGAGGGTGGGACAGATGCACTCAAAAAAAAACCCCTGCACTTTGGGATGGGCTCCACAGCGGGTGCTGAGCTGTGACAGGGCCAAGAACCCCTCTAGGAAACCCAAGGAGGGACAGAGTGACCCAGGGATCTGCTGCATGTGAGCTTGGACCACCAGCAGCGTGGTTGACTCATGAAGAGCAGTGGCTTTTCCAAGGCACAAGACAGATACACCCTTCCCACTGTATTCCATAGAGCCAAGCACTTTATCCCATCATTTTGGTAGTCAAGGTGAGCCCTCCTGAGCTCTGCTTGGCAGGTGATCCCCCCCTCGAGCTGGGACACCCCTCAGAGTTGCTCCTTGGGGCTTGAGAGACTTTTCCACTAATGGCAGATCTTTGGAGGGGCCTGATTTGATTTCTTTCTAAGCTGCAGCTGGGCTGCACTCCAGGGATCTCCCCTGGAGCTGGGACACCTCTCAAGGTTTGAGATTCCTCACCTGGGAGTGAGGGATCCTTCCTTACCCAAGACCCTTGCTCACAACACACCCTTGGTGAGCTGCTCGTGGTGAATCACTGAAATCCGTGCAGTTAATTCCTTTGGACATAAACTGTTGTCCAGGTCTGAGACTAAGGCTGGACTTAACCACATCTGAGCTGCACCAGGAGTTTAGGGAGCCAGGGATTATACTCCAAAGCCCATGACTCAGAGGGTGCCCCTTCAGATCTGTGTAAATCATTTGAGCTCAATTCTGCTTCAATTTTCCTTATAAACACATAGGACTGACTGAACCTCACCGCTGAACTTCATGGAATTACATTTTTATAAATTCCTATTAAAAGTATTCTTGCCAAAGCCTTTGATGGTGATTCTTTGAGTGACCCAAAATCACTCATTCCCGACAGGGGCAGGGTTGGACCTTCACCCTCCCACCCAAAAAACCCAACCCAAGGCAGCAGGAAGGGGAGGCTTTAATTGGAACCATCCCCTGCAGCCTCAGTGTCACTAATTCCTTGTGCAACACAGAATAACTAACAGGTTCCTTTTTCTCTTTTTTTTTCTCCTTTTTTGAACTGGAAAGTTCGAAGCAACAGGTTCATGTTTCTCCTCACATATGCCTCACATCTTTGCTTTTTGTTGTTTTGGCTAAATCTATCCTCCCAGGACCCCACAGCACACCGAGCAGCATATGGCCTTCTACTTGCTTCATTTCCAGCCCTCGTTTTTTCCCACAGTAAACCAGACTTTTTCAGGCAATACTAATCCCTTGTGCCTGTCACTGGGAGAGAAAAGCATTAATAACTGCAGTTATCCTGGAAATATCTGTCACCCACATTTGTTTTCCCTTTCCCTTTGGGTAATCACGCTCCAGATCTAATTACTGCCCAAATTTCTTTTGCTCCGACGAGCAGCATTTTGGGTTCCCTCCCTCCCCGGCCGGGTGGAAGCTGAACTCCGTGCTGGGGGATCCGTGTGGATTTACACCAGCTGAGGAGCCGCTGCTCCGCCTCTTTATTCGGTGTGTGGCTCGGGGTTATGGGCACGGTGCTGACTGATGGCTTCACAAGCCGTGGGGCTGAACCCGTGCCGAGCAGGGGAGTCCAGCAGGAGCAGGGAGAGGCTGAGTGGGCTCGGGATGAGTCGCTGGGAGAGCAAGGAGAAAGGGAAAAGTGGTTTCATGCTGTCCCGCAGAGCAGGAGCCCGAGCTGGGGGCAGGGACACGGAGGAGGGGGATCTCCCCCTGTCACACCCCGGCACTCGGGAGCCACAGCACAGGGAGGGAGCCTGAGCTGGCTGGATTTGCCTCCTCCTTGGCTGACTCACGTCTGCGAGGCAAAATGTCAGGGCTGAGCTTTGGGAAGGCGTGGAGGAGCAGATTGCGGAGCCCCGGGGGAGGCGGGTGCGGCTGACGGGCACAGCTCCCGCTTTTCCGCAGCTTTCCCTGCTGGTTTTTACGGATCAGCGATGACACACATGGATGAGGAGGCATCTCCTCCTCCACCTGCCAGCAAACCGACCCTTGGGAGCGTCCTGGGCACAGGCACTGGGTGAACTGGTCAGACTGGGGAGGGGTAAACTGCCCGGGAAATCCCTGAGTAACTCCAGGAGTTTGCCACTGAAAAAGGGGGGAAAGGAACCTCCCAGGATGGGATAAGGGGAGTGTGGGGACAGAGGGGGAAGGAGGGTGGCAGGGCAAGGGGGGCTCTGCTTTTAACTATAATTCACCCACACAGCTGGGCTCAGGAGCACAACAAAGAGCTGGGCTGTTGGAAATGGCCATGGAAAAGCCTGTGGAAGCACAGGTTATGATTCCTGAGAGAAGGAAAGGGTGTGAGAAGCACAGACAGGAACTGGTGTCCGAGCAAAATCACCCAATTATCCCTCAGGGAGAGGATCGATGGCACCGTGTGACCCTGGAAGTGACTCAGGGACAGGACACCGACCCTGGCACCGGGGCTGTGAGTCTGCAACCAGCACTTAAAGCCATCATAAGTCAGTGGATTCGGGATCTTTCCTGGCTCAGCTTTAGCAGCTGAGGCCACGAGAGAGAATTGATGTTCTGGACAAAGCTCACCCAACCACTTCCACTTGCAGGGAGGCAAAAAACTTTGATATATTGGCCACAAGAAGGAAGAGGAAAATATCGGGTTTTGCTTGTTTTGCTCCCAAGCAATATTCAGGACACGAACGGAGAGAAAGGGGCCGGGGGCGGGAGGAAATGCAAGGAATGGGGAAACAAAAGAGAGACAAGACGTCTTTTCTTTTTTCCTTAATTAATCTTGGGAGGTGATGACAGCATGGGATGAGAAATGGGAAGTAAATGCTCTGCTAACAGCCTTTCATAAAGATCTCCGCGTCTGACAAATGAGCTCAAAGCCGCAGGACGAGGAGCCGCAGCTCGGGCAGTGCATGGGGCAGAATCCAGCGGTCAGAGGCTTGGAGCAAAGGGGTTGGGAGGGGAAAACCCTCAGCCCCGCTGCCTGCACGGGGCTTGTCTGAACATCTGCGGCGGTCCCGGCTCCAGCAGCCCCTCCTGTGTCAGGGCACCTGCCTTTCACCGGGGTCTGTGCAGCAGGACCCCCGCATCGGACCAGAATTGCAGTGGTCCATCACTGGTGCTCGATCCGGGATTTATCTTGCTCCTTCCGTGGGTTTTTTTGGACAAAAGTTTTGATTTTTTTTTTGGGTGCTTTTCGAGGAACTGATTCCAGCTGGCACGGGAAAGGGATCCCAGGCTACAACAGAGAGGTCTTGGGAGAATAAATGTAGGGAAGGCTATGAATATATTAAGGGTGAGCATCAGGAACTGCAGCATTTTGAGGGACAAAATGAGAAGGAAGAAATAGAAGAGTTAAACAGGAGGGTGGGAATGAAATGGAACAGAATGGAATGGAATTAAATAGGAGAATGGAATGGAATGGAATAGAAAGGAATGGAATGAAATGGAGTAGAATAGAATAGAAATAATAATAATAGGAAAAAAGGATTTTAACACAATAATCCTACACGTGGGAGGGATTCCTTTTTAATCTGGCATTTGGCATTTTGATTCCAAGACCAGAACCAAATTTTGGCTTTTTTTTTTTTCACTTGGATTGTGTTTATTCATCAGCAAACTGGGGCCAGGGCTGGCAAGGGCCTCTGGAATCACCGAGAGCAGTTGGAGACACGTAGATGTTACTCCCCCAGGACGGCCCAAGCTATAAACTTTATTGCCCTGTAAAGAGGAACCTGCAACATCAGAGGCTTTTCAGGGATCAATAAAATCAGCGTTAACTAAACTGTCAGCAGTCACTCTGCCCTTCCCCCAGCCTGCTCTGCTGTTCAGTTCCAATTAGGCTAAATTGGGACTCCAAATTTTGGGTGGGAGCCAAACTGTCAATCCCATAATCGGTTATGAACAATGTAAGCAATGTCTGTCTAATCTGTAAATGACCAACTCGTCTGAGAGGCTCCTGTAATGATGCTAAAACAACCACTGGGGTGGGAATTATTCGTGTCTGGAAAGGAGGGGGGAGGGGGAAATTCCTTTGGGAACTGCTGGTCGTAGAATCCCAGAATGGTTTGGGTTGGAAGGGGCCTTAAAGATCATCTCCTTTCGTGGGCAGGGACACCTTCCACCAGCTCAGGTTGCTCAGAGCCTCATCCAACCTGGTCCTGGCAGTTTAAAGGTCTTCAAACCTCAAGGGCTAATTGGAAGAAAATGGGGGAAATAAGAGGAAAATTGGAGGTGGGAGGGATTTCAGATATTTTTAGGGACACCAGTAGGTGCCCTGGGACCCCGTGTAGGGTGGGGGCAGAGCTGGGGCTCCAGGGGCTGCTTGGCAGTGATGGTGGGAGAGGTTTGAGGTTGGTGGTGAAGCCCTGCCCCAGATAAATCACTGTTCATGAGAGCATGTCCCTGTCAGCCAGTCCAAACCCCTGCATGTTCAAGGGGAGGCAGCCAAAAACCCCCACAGCGAAACGAGTGCAGGCACAGCTCTCAGAGCCCCCTTTAACCAGGGCATTAACTGGGGTGAGAAGAGGCTGCTGTGAAATGCAAACATCCAGTGAGGAGTGCAGGGATCTGGGAGAGAGGGACAGAGGGAAATGGGGCGGGAAAACCAGTAAATAACAGTAAAAGTAAAGTAAAATAAAGTCAATCACTCGGAGGTGGTGGCCATGGCAAGGTGGTGTGTCTGGAACCTGAGCCTGGGTGGGAGACATGGGAGCTGCCTGGAATGACGGTCGGGCCAGGAGCACAGTTCTGGGGGGATTTGGAGGAAATTCCACACTGTGAGCTCATGGGTGGGCCCTGGAGAGAGCTGAGGGTCTGAGAATCCTTGCACAGATCCACAGAATCCCAGAATCCCAGGATATCTGAGCTGGAAGGACCCACAAGGACCATCCAGTCCAACCCTCACCCTGCACAGGCCCAGCCCCAAGAGTCACCCCATGTCCCAGAGGAGCAGCTAAACCCTCCTGGAGCTCTGGCAGCCTTGGGGCTGTGACTACTTCCCTTGGGAAGAGTTAGTGGCAGTAAGAGGGTGAGTTTTGAGGAGGAAAGCTCCACTTTTCCCCGTTCTCCACCACAGCATTCAGGAAGAATTCCTTAAATCCCTCATTTCCCCTTGAACACTTATCAAAGCCTCTGCCTGCTCTGCTGCCTTTGCTCCTCTCCAGCAGCACAGGTAAGAATAGCAACGATAAAAAATTAAAAGCTACAATAAACATTATTGATGCCATTCCTAACGAGACAGAGGAAGGGAAGGAAAAGGAGAAGATGCTGCCGAGATAAATATCGTCTGTCAGCCATAAATTACAGCCGTCATTAGGCTGCTACACTGGGGCCTGACAAATTATTTTGTGGAAGTACATGCTCAGCTGAGCCTTCCAGTCTCAGCTCTTCCGAGGCTGCACCTTAAAGAAAAAAAAATCAATCCAATTGATCCTGTATCAATCTGGGATCCAGCTCTGGGGCTGCCACGGAGCTCCTGGGGAAGGAGGAGGGATTTTTGTAGTGGCAGTGGGTGGGTTTAGTGGAGTGAGGAAGGGGAAGGTGGGCTCTGTGCAGGGCTTGCTGAGGTGCCCAGCTGGGTTTGCAGGCTGCCATCCCCCCGCTGACTTCCCAGCTGGAGGATTTGGGTGGGTTTTTTGTGAAGGATGGGCTTTCCCATGGCTGTGTGGGGACCATGCCCAGCAAGCATCTCCCTTTCAGGAGAGCCCCATGGGCCCAAATCTGGGGGTGCAGGAGCCACCTCAGGGGGCACCATGGCACTGGAAGGGGCAGCAGAAGATGGGCACTCCCGATGCCAGTGGCTCTGTGTCCATCTGTGCCCATCTGTGACCCCCTGGTCCCCCAGCCATGGGGACTCAGGATGTGCACCTGCTTCCCCCGGAGCGTTCTGTCATTCCAGAGGGATCCCAGCACCTTCCTCACAACTTGGCCCTTCTCAGAGACTATCAGACAATCTTCTGAATTGGAAGGGACCCACAAGGACCATCCAATCCAGTTCCTAAGTCTATGGCCCCTGTGGGCATCAAACCCCCAGTCTTGGTGTTCTTGGCACTGCTCTGACAAACTGAGCTCATCTTGGGGTCCCTGACCTTTAGCTGATCTCATGGCTAATAAAAAGGGGGTGATGCCTTCAGGGTGATCCCAAATCTCCCTGTGCCCACAGGCCCCTGCAGCTTTAGCTCAGCTTCCAGCTCTTCTGTCCCATGCTCTGAGTTCCATCCAGCCTCAACCCACCACACCTCATCCCACAGGTCCCAGGGCTCTTGTGTGGAGTGACAACTCCTGCACTGCCAAAAGCCACCCTGGCATTGCCTCCCCCACACTGCTCAGAGACCTCAAATCGCAGGAAAAACCAAGAAAAGGGAGGAAATCCATGTTGCAGCACAGCCTTTCCAAAAGCCATTCATCCCAGGGCTCTTGTAAGAGGCATCAAATGACATTCCTGCAGTAGATGATTTGTTTTGTCCTTCTCCTGCCTGCTCAGATTAATCTCTGCTCCTGAAGTAGTGGTGTCATTTCCCGGAGACAGACGGCACAGGGACCACGGAGCCCCATAAATTAGAAACAATTCCAGATCCATCCGTCTTCCTTCCCACTCTCTGTCCCCATCCCCTCCACAGGGCAAGGATACCCTGAGGTACCACCACAGCCTCTGCTTTGTGGACTAATAAATGTAGTAAAACCCCCCAAGATGGGAGAGGTTTGAACACCAGAGGGATTCTGGTGCTCGAAAGCGATTTGCCTTCTGTTGTTTTCCTTTTCCTGGCTCTTTGGAGGAGCGGGATCGTGCTCAGCAGTGAAATGAAACAGCCCTGATTTATTTTTTTTCCCCATGCCAGGCTGGGTTTTGGGGGAAAAAAAGACAGTTTTGAGCAAGAAGAGGGGGTTTGCAACTTCAAAGCTGGACTGGAGGGCTGGGCCTTCAAAGGAGGGAGCAAGTTCAGAGTGATTGGATTTAATTGGGATCACGTGAGGGTGTAGGGATGGATGGGAGAGCTCAGAATGCACCTGACTCAAAACCATCCTGCACCAGTGGTCTCAGATCTGGCCCCTCTGAGCACATTTAATGGGAATATATCCACTAAATATCATAAAACCATTGAGGTTGGAAAAGATTTCCAAGATCAGCAAGTCCAACCCTCAAATCTGTGTGCAAATGTCTGTTTATATACACATACACAAGCTACATATATAAATATCTATATATATACTCACATACAGATTATTCCTAGGTACCAAAATGAAAGCTTGGAGGAGCCAGGAACACCACTATTTATTATTTATGGACTGCACACTGTGACAAGCCACACACAGGCCTAAAAGGCAGCTCAGCCTCTCCCCTAAGGGGGTTAAAAGCTTTTTTTAAAAACTCTGATCCAGACAAACCGGCTGGAGAGCCCTGAGGGCTGCAGGGGGCTGGCCAAGGCCACAGGAAGGGGGATTTTGGCATTCCCAAAATTCCAGCTGCTCCCCACAGACCAGCATCACCTGCTCCTGCATTCCCAGAGCAGCTGTTGTAGGACACCAGGAGGGTGACAGGGACTTGGAGGAGGACACCCCCCACCCCAGGGTCACTGCCCTGTGCAAAACCACCTTGTGCAGGACCCTCACCCCGAGCAGGAGCCACCCCCTGATGGGAGTGAAAGGGCAGCTCTGTGCTGTGTGTGAGTGTTTAAAGCTGCCTGGTCTCGGGTGAGTGCCTGCCTGGCTCTGGCTGTTTGCCCCTGCTGAGAAGATCCATTACTTTGATGGATTTGGGTAATTTTTTCAAGTGCTTTGGGTGACAAATAATAACACTGCCTTCATTCTCAGCTCAGGAGCCAGGAGAGGGGTTGGGGGGAAGCAGGGGATGCCTCAGAGGGGATTTCTCCCAAGGAAAACCACCTCATCCCACAGCTTGGGCTGAGCAGCTCTCTGGGTGCCAGAAGGCAAAGCCCTGCAGGGCAGTGGGAATGTCACAGCATCCCAGGATGTGCTGGGCTGGAAGGGACACACAGGGATCACCAAGTCCAACCCTTCACTCTGCACAGGCCCATGTGCCACATCACACCGGGTGCCTGAGGGTATCATCCAAATCTGGGGGCTTTCCCTGCTGGGAAGAACAAGGCCATGGGTGTGAACAGGCTGCTGAGGCTGCAAAATTCAATGCAGCCTTGGATGAACTGAAGAATGCATCATTCCTTCAGCTGCAGCACAGCAAACAGGCCTGGAGTCAGGAGAAGGGGCTGGGAGAGGGATGGGGTGTCACAGGGAAGGAGGCATGTGAGGATGGGGGGATGTGCCTGTGCTGGTGGGTTGTGAACACTGCTGGGTGTTCCCATGGGAGTCCTCCAGAGGGAAAGATTCCATCCTGAGTGGGATTCGATCCATCATCTCTGCTCTGACTGCAGAGGCTCCCAAGGAATCAGTTTGGCCAGACAGGCTCAAGCACTGTTGGTGACAGAGGCCCAGGATTTCTGGCTGCAGGATCACAGGCAGGGGAGGGCTTTGGACACCCCTTCTCTCTGGAGATACTGGAGCCAGGCAGCAGGAATGGCCTGGCTGGAAGGGACACACCAGGAGTGGGAACAGGGACAGGAGTAGGGACAGGGAGAGTAGTCAAGGCTGTCCATGATGATGAAACCAAGGTCAAGACACACAGTGAGGTCCACTGTGAGCACCTTCCTGCAGCTGAGCCAAGAGCAAGCACATTGCTCGTGCTCAGGCCATGCCTGCAGTGCTGGCTGAGATCCTTGGCCCAGTTTCCAGGTAATGGGGTTCCTGTGATGAAAACAGGCTGCTCTGATGGCCAGAACAGGCTTTCAGCTTTGGCTTCCACTTTCCCAATCCCCCAGGTGTGCAGTAAGACTTCCTGTGGGTGCTGGAAGGTCCCAGTGCTGGGGAGGCTGATGGCAGAGCAATGTCCTGGCAGAGCTGACCCTGAACCACAGAGATTCCCCCGAGTCTCTTTGGTACCCAAACACAGCCCCAGAGCTCTGCCTGGCTGCCCATGAGCTCGTGGCCACTGGGGAAGGGTGGTCTCAGCCTTCATGGAATCATTAAGGTTGTGAGGTCACTGATTCCAACCATTAACCCATCACTGCCAGGCCCACCACTAAGCCATGTCCCTAAGCAGCACATCTCTAATTCCACGTGCCTTCCCTGGCCACATTCCACGCAACCAGGACAAGATGGAGGGTCACCATCTCCCCAAAATCAGCCCATGGAGAGCAGGAGGTGAGTGATGTGAGGCAGGAGGCTGAAGGAGAAGAAACCCCTAAAAGCTCTGCTGAAGCAAAACCCCACAGACCCAGTGGTGGGTACTGGGCCACCACCTCTGTGACACAGAAGAGTCTCCATCTCCACCGAGGCTGTGTGATGCTCTCTGAATCTTCAGAGGTCATTTAACCTTTCCTGGGCCACCTGCCTGGACATTTGCATCCAGATGATGGCACAAAAAGAGGAACATCCCAGGAACCAAAGCTGCTCAGGTTCCAGAGCATCAGCAAGAAGTTCAGCCAGGTTGTACAAAGAGAAGCAGAAGGGTTTGCTTGGGCCTCACCCTTCAGGAAATCAAAAGCAATAACTAAGGAGAGTGGGAAGGAGAGGCACTAACAGCCTGAATTTATCCAGCTTTAGGAGAAAAATCTCTCCTGCTGACCTCCAGATGAAAGAGCAGAGAAGTGTTTGAGTTTCCCCAGGGGATGGTCTCGATTGGAGCATGAAAAAAACCCATTTCTGCTCCTTGGGGGAGTGAGCAGGGCCTTGATCTACAGCTCGGGCTCCCAGAGAGCAAATGAAACACTTTCTCTTCTCATCCACATCCCTAAAGGACTTGCCATCCTGAAAAATGGGAGCAACTCCCTCAAAGGGAGATTACAGTGCAATTCCCAGGGAAACCCCGGGTTTGCTCCTGGCACAGACACGGTGCCCAAAGCTGCTCCTGCCTCCAGCAGCCTCCTCCAGCAAGGGTGGCTTGGGAAAGGAAAGGAAAGGGAAGGGAGGGAAGGGAAGGGCAGGCAGGGATATAGGGGGATGGGGGGGAAGAAGAGAAGGAGAAAGGGAAGGGGAACTGGAGAGGGAAGGGCAAGAGGGAGGAGGGCAAAGGGAAAGGGAATGGAAAGGAGAAAGGGAAAGGAAGGGAAATGGGAAATAGGAAATGGAAAGGGGGGAAAGGGGAAGGAAAAGAATGAGAAAGCAGAAGGAAAAGAGGAAAGGAGAAGGGCAAGGGGAAAAGGGAAGGAGGAGAAGGAGAAGGAGAAAAGGAGAAGGAAGGAGAAGGGGGAGATCTCCTTTGAGAGCAAGAAGCAGAGCAAAACTTTCTGTGCCACTGAGAGTTGTGTGTTTTGCCTCCTGCACGAATCTCCTCTGTGCCCCTGGAGGCCTCCTGACTCTGCCAGCAGCAACTGAGAGGCTGAGAAAACGTGGCAGGGAACTGGTCACCCAGGGGCTTTGGGGTTTGGGGGTTTTGGAGATGTGAATGAAGTGTTTCACTTTCCTCTGGGACAAAGGGAGTCATGGCCTGGCCAAAACAAATAACTTTTTTGAGTTTCCTTCCTCGGATGGAGAAATGAAGCCGAGTGTTTGAAAGAAATCTCAAAATTAGCAAATCCAAGCAGTCCAGTCTCTCTTATCCCACTCTTTTGACCCCAGAATCCTCCAGCAGCACTGGTGCCAAGTGTCAGGGTTTTTCCTCTGCCCTGCACAGCCAATTGTTGGGATAAAATCCCTCAGTGGAAGGTTGGGTTTCCATCACTTTATCCCCAGAAGCCAAGAAAAGCAGTGAGCCCATCGTGCCCAGTCCCTTCGTGTGAAATGAGAGAGTCTGAAGGCTCAACTCCTAGAATTCCCAGGGCATGGATTTGGCAGGAATTGAGCCCAGGGAACGAGGTGTTGTCCTCAGGTGGGGCTGACACTTTTTGCCCTTGAAGATTTCTGGGAAAGGAATAATGGATTGGCTAATTATTGTTATTATTTAAGCGACAAGAGTGAAAATTGAAAAGAAAACCTCCTTCCCACACCCAACAATAGCAGATATTTGTCATCTCTGCCAGCTTTTCAGACCTGTGCAATTTCATAGGTTTCATAAGCCCTCGTTAATTTTCTTGTTTGGGAGGATTTGCTTTTTTAATGAAACCTATTTACACCGGCGACTGCTGGAAAATCATTCATTAGCGGACAAGAACTATTGATTATTTTCCTCCAACTACTCAGCCATGTTCTAGCCAATTACTGTAACCAATAAATAAAGAAATATCAACCTTGCATTCCTGCCACTATCTCCAGCAGAACTTTATTCCCCTGGATAACCCGTGGGGTGGCAGCCCGGGGGAAATGCCGCGCTGGAGAAACCTCTTTTAACATTTCTGTCACATTGCCATGGTCTGAAAGCTTCTGGAGAGCAGACAAGCCCCCAGAAAGAGAAGGTTTCTAGTGAGGGCTTTAATGTATTTACTAAAGAAAATATTTACTGGGCACACAGTGGGAATTGTTGAAGGAACAGCACCAGGTTTGAAGAAACACCGGATCTTAAACTCTTATTTTATTACGCAAATATTTGGCCTGATTTGCAGAAGTCCTAAACTCTGCAGAGGGGGATTCTCCTCGCCTGGAGTAAGAAATCTGATTGTTCAGTGTCCCCAAAAACAAGCCATGGAAAGCTCAAGTTTAAGCTCAACACCTCAGCTTAGAAAGGCAAACCTTCAGCAACTTGAATTTGTCCAGGAGTTCGGACTTGTGGCTTTGCTGGTGCTCAGCCTAAGAGGGAAATGTTTTATTTAAATATTACATTACAATAGCAGCCATGGCTTTCCCAACTTTGGCCATTCACACACATTTTAATGGGCTTGGGGGGAAAAAAAAGAGAAATCTGTCTCCGGGTTTTTGACAGAGTTGTAATTAAAGAGGATTTTTCATAGAGAACATCTGTTTCTCCTGACAGATATATTCTTGTTGGAAGAAAAAGAAGTGCCTAAAAAAATAGTTTGTCAGTCTGAGCTTTTTATAGGTTTTCATCCAAGAATATTTATCTTGAGGCTTTTTTCTGGAAAAAAAAAAAAGTTGATGTTTCCTGGAAAGAGAATTATCGTGATCAAGGCAGAGATTCAGCAAATGCTGCCAGGGTGGTGGCAGCCCCAGGTCCTTGCTGAGCTGCCTCTGCCTTTTCCACAGCTCCTAAAGGGGGAGAAAGGAAGCTCTTGTCCTTCCCAGCCACTGTGTCAGCAAATCAAATAATTCCTACACCATCAAATAAAAATCAGAGAGGAAGATGAATGGCTGGGTGAAGGAGGTCACGCTCTCACAGACATGTGCATGCAAATATATATATGTATATAAATAAATATATGGGGGTTTTCATGTCTTTCCAAGCACTGAAAGTTCCCCCTCAATAATTTCCCTGTAGTCCTCGTTAATTCCTTAAGATTTTCCCCACCTCTTTTCAAAGTCTAAAGTTCAAAGCCTCAAAAAGGAGCTGCCTCAGCACTTTCTTTTCCTCTCCTTTTAAACTTTTTCAGCAAAGCCCAATCAAGCCTATTAACTCCTTCTTTCTTTATTTTCCCCACTCCTTGAAGAGAAAATGGATGTGGGGCTCTGCCAAGGTTGCCAGATGCCAAAACCCAGAGAATTCCCCTCTTCCCTGAAGGGTTTCCTTCTCCCTGTGCTGAGGGAAATGCCCAGTTTATTGGTGGCCATGTCCACATGGATGTTCCAGACATCCTTAAATCCTGTCCCTGCTCCTGGAGGGCTCTGATGGGGACTGACCACCCTGTCCTGCCCAGGAGGAGCAGGAAAACCCTGGCACAGGTCCCTCTGCAGCTCCCAGTGCTCCCAGCAGCTCCCAGTGCCTGCTCCTGGCAGCCAGGAGGGCAAACCCTGTCCTGGGGGCATCAGGGAGGGGATTGTCCTGCCCTACTCTACCCTGGGGGGCCTCACCTCAATATTGGGGCAGCTTGGGGGGACACAATGGAAGGGAGAGATTAAGATATTGGAGAGTGTCCAAAGGAAGGGATGAAGATGGGGAAGGGCCTGGATTTGCATCTGTGTGAGGACACTGAGGGCACTTGGTGTGTTCAGCTGGAGCAGAGGAGACTGAGGGGAGAGCTCAGTGCAGTTCCAACTCCCTGGGCAGGGGCAGAGCAGGGGCAGGACTGAGCTCTGCTCTGGGGGGACCAGGGACAGCACCCAGGGAAGGGCTGGAGCTGTGTCAGGGCAGGGGCAGGTTGGATCTCAGGGAAAGGTTCTTCCCCCAGAGGGTGGTTGGCACTGCCCAGGCTCCCCAGGGCAGTGGGCACAGCCCCAAGGCTGCCAGAGCTGCAGGAGGGTTTGGATGCTCCTCTGGGGCACAGGGGGTGACTCTTGGGGCTGGGCCTGTGCAGGGCTGAGGGTTGGACTGGATGGTCCTTGTGGGTCCCTCCCAGCTCAGCACAGTCTGTGATTCTCTGAGTCCCAGCCTCTCCACACAAGGCACAATAATTAACCACAGGATGGTAGGCAATGATTTCCCCACAGAAATCCCCTGGGGATGTGGATTTCTTGGTGTCTGAATGACTTGATCACTACATCACCCCAGGGCATTAATGCAAACTGCAGCCAGTAATTATCCCAGGCATTAAAGTTCTGTAATTGTACGTCCTGTGTGTGTGTGTTTATAATGCAGCAGCAATCTTGGAGCTGTTATGGTGCTTATTCCTCCCTGGCACCGTGTGGCTGTGAAAAGGCAAAGGGAAGCCACATAAAACATAAAATAAAATCCAAATATATAAAGGTCAGGGTAGTAAATATAAAAATAAGCATCACATCCCTTTAAATATTTATCATTAGTGACGTTTTCATTACAGGAGGGCTGGGACTAACTGGCTGTGGAGCAAGCGTGGGCAGGGCAGGCCCAAAGTCTTGGCTCAAGGCCATGAGGGAAGTGAAAAAAGGCTTTGAAATGGGATGAAAATACGTTTAAAATGGGTATGTGTGGGTTATAAACATTGCTGTGCTGCCTTTGAAGCAGCTTTGGGTTAGAGGGAGTTCACTGAAGGTGCTCCCCAGGGTAACTCCAGGGCACATGGATATCCCAAAGGGAGCAGGGATTTGGGGTTGGAGATTGGGAACGTCCCTGGTCCTGCCCCTTGCTTGCTCATCACTCCCTTCACACAGTGGGGACCTGCCCTAAAACTGAAATAAGAACCTGAAGGGCTTTTGTAATTGTGAGAACAAAGCCATGACTGTAATAAAGATGTGCCAGAAGGAGAGAAATGGGATTGGACAAGAAGTATAAAAGCAGGTGATGTCCAATTCCATTTAAAACACCCCATGCACCCTAAAACAACCCTCCTTGGGTGCAAAGGGAAAAGATTCACCATGGAGAAAAGCCTGTCCTGGGAGTGCATCACCCACCAGCACAAAGCAAACCCTGTTCCTACAGCACCCTCAGCTCCAGTGATGGAAAACCACCAGTCCCAGCTGAGCCAGAACCCCCTGGATAAGAAACACTCCCTTTCAGGATGGCTCTGGAGAAGGGTTTATTATTTTTAAACCACTTGTCTAAGTGCCGATTCATCAATGCACTTAATCTGTTCCTCCCATCCGTGCCTTAATTATAACATTTCCCTTTTAATGAGGTGAAGCAGGAAAATGGGAAGGTAATTGTGGCAGTGCTGATGGAGGGTTTCCTTTAGGGTTTTACAGCTCGGGATGACATGAGGCGTGGAGGATTTCTCTGCGGCAAAGGTCTGCCTCCCCCACAGGAGGAACAAATCCCCACTCAAGGTGGGTCTCTGCTGCTTCTCTCCCGTTGGGAAGAGCAGCTCTGGCTGCTGGAGAGAGCAGGATGTGGGGCAGGAAGCAAAGCAAGAGCTTTGGGTGTATATAAATGTATCCATCCATAGATATTCCCTGTGACACCGCTCGTGGCTTCCCCAGGCTCAAACCAGGCTCCTCTGGCAAGGGACGTGCATTTTGTAGCTCCTTTTCCTGGACAAATCCCAAGTATTGATTGGATGCACACTCCCAGCTCTCCCTCTGGTCTCCTGTAAGTGGGAGGAGTGATGGAGACACAAAAGCACTCCAGAGGGCTCGTTTCCAAGCCAGCCCTGAAGCCCTCAGGTTGTTTTCCTCTGCAGTGACTCCTCAGCACTTTCTTCCCCTGGTCCAAGCTGTCTTGCAGCACTGCCTTGGCCTCTCCCACTGCTGTCCCACACATCCCACCCCTTGCTCTGGGGTCCAGGAACCAGGGCACCATCCAAGCCTTCAATAATCTTCAGAGGGAAATCCCAGGGACAGGTTTGGGTGGTGTTGGTCTGCACTGGGGTGCCTGAACCCACCAATGCTTTGCTCTGCCACCTGCATGGCCTGAGCTCCAGGACAGCTGACCAGCAGCATTCCTTTGGTGTTTCCTTCTCAAGTCTTGTGTCGTGGTGCCCTGCCCATAGATCCAGCCTTTCCTGCAGTCCATGCACGAGGAACCACAGTGAACTTCTTCCAGGACTGACTTTTGTCCTCCTCCAAAGCTCTGCCAGCAGCAAACGAGGCAGCAAGAGCCTCACTTGGCTGCAGACTGTGCATTTTCTTGCCCTTCTCTCCCTCTGTGCCCTTCTTCTTGGCTCTGACACTTCTGTCTCTCTGTCCCCCTCTCTGGGGGGCCTCTGAGGAGGATTCACAGAATAATTGATCTTCCCTTTGAGCAGAAGCCATTAATGTTCCTCCCTGCATTGTCCATGGCCCAGGGGGGAGTCCTGACCTTGGGCAGCCCATTCTGCACCTACAGAGACTTTCAGGAGCTCACCCAGGAGGGATAATTGCATCCCAAACCACCACCCCACAGGGAAAGGGGGATTTTGCTGTACTGACTTTTGGGGACATTTGAAGCTGATACATCTACCTGACAGCAAAGGGGGACCTGGTGGCCTCCCCACCCACCACAGGCAGAGCTGGATGGGGTCTGAGGCTGGGAGGGCTGAGGAGGAACCTGAGATGTGCCCAAGGTGTTCATGCTGCAGCCACATCCTTGATCCTTTGGTTCAAGGAGTAGAGGGAAGGGAAGAACATGGGGACACCTGAATGGAAGAGACCCACTGGCCTGGATGGCAGCAGAGTCCCCTCACTTCATCCTCATGGAGCTGGGAAGGGGCTGGAGCAGCAGGAGCAGCTGAGGGAGCTGGGGGGGCTCAGCCTGGAGAAAAGGAGGCTCAGGGGGGACCTTCTGGCTCTGCAACTCCCTGACAGGAGGGGGGAGCTGGGGGGGTCGGGCTCTGCTCCCAGGGAACAAGGGACAGGAGGAGAGGGAACGGCCTCAAGAGGATTAGACTGGATTTCAGGGAAAATTCCTTCACTGAAAGGCTTGTCAGGCATTGGAACAGGCTTGTTCCAGGGCAGGGGTGGAGTCCCCATCCCTGGAAGTGTTCAAAAGGTGTGTGGAGGTGGCACTTGAGGACATGGGGTGGTGGGAACACAGTGGTGCTGAGTTAATGGTTGGACTGCAGGAGCTTAGAGGGTGTTTTCAACCTTAATGTTCCCGTGGTTCTCTGATTCTGTAGGAGCTTCTCTCTGTTGTGATTGTGGCTCAGGCCAGAGAGGGGTGTCAGGGGCAGCAGAGGTGCCCTCACCACACACTGACCAACCCACACTTGCAAAACACCACTGATAAAAGGTTTTTGTGCCTCCTGGCTCCAAGGGTCACGGTTCTTTTGGGTCTGGTTGGTGGCAGGAACTGGTGCTGAGACCCTGGCACAGGTTGCCCAGAGAAGCTGTGGCTGCCCCTGGATCCCTGGAAGTGTCCAAGGCCAGGTTGGATGGGGCTTGGAGCAACCTGGGCTGGTGGAAGGTGTCCCTGCCCATGGCAGGGGGTGGAATGAGATGATCTTTAATGTCCCTCCCAACCAAAACCATTCTGTGATCCTATGAAAAACTTAGGAGCTGACTGGTGCCTCCAGAGATGTTCCTGTAGGAAGTGTTCCCATTCCTGGAGCTCTGAGCTGACAGTGATAAGGAAAAGGTTAACCCTGCCTTGGACTGGGCTGCACACACAGCTCCTGGCTCCCTTTCAGCCCTGTTTTTTTCTAATTCATGGAATCACTTCTACACCATCACTGCATCACCTCCTGCCAGGCTGCCTCCTTTCCTACCCACTGCCACGTGACCCAAGGTAGTCAGTCCTGGAAATTTGCCTTTTTTGGGAGATTCATTCCTCAAAAAGTAAAAATAAAGATATTTTGGCCTAGAAACTTCAAATGTGATTTAGTACCTTGCCCACAGCAAAGTGTTGCCCCTGGAGAGGTTGGGGCATCTTCCATTATTAGCAGCAGGATGTGCACATGCAGTGAGTGTGTGTGGCAGGGATGTGCAGCAGCAGGCACAGCTCAGGGCCCAGCTCTGGAATTGGAATAATTGTGCTGGGGCCCTGAGAACTGTTCCAAGCGCTGTTGGTCTCCCCCTGTTGCCTGCACTGGTGTGACATCTGTGGCAGTGCCCTTGGGGAGTCACACAAAGGGAATTGCTGAAGGCACGGGGAGAAGAGAGCTGGGAAACTGCTACAGGCACATCTGGGCAAGTTTGGGGATGAGAAGGCAAAATAGCAGAATGCTGGGACAGGTTGTAAAGTAAGAAAAGGATTCAGAACATTTGTTTTGAGTCTCTGTGTGCTCACAGCTCTGCTGCAGCTGTGGCCAGAGGACAGGGGGCTCCCCATCCCTGGCAGTGTCCAAGGCCAGGTTGGATGGGGCTTGGAGCAACCTGGGCTAGTGGAAGGTGGCCCTGCCCATGGCAGAGGGTGGCACTGGATGAGATTTAAGGTCCCTCCCAACCCAAACCTGTCTGGGATTCTGTGATTCTCTGATTCACTGCAGAATTCAGCCCCCAGGTGTCCCCTGGGAGAGGGGCTGTCCCAGGTCCAGCTGGGCTCTCAGACAAGCACTGAGCTCATCACAAGGCCATGGAAAAGGCTGTGGGAAAGCAAGGCACCAGGACACTTCACAAGGGCTGCAGGGCCCTCCCTCCATCCTCCCTTGTCCAACACCCCCATAAAGCTGCTGGTGGCACTGACCCTGTGCCCTCCTGGGCTGTCCTGGAGCAGGAAGGTCAGAGCCATTTCCCAAACACTCAGCCTCAGGATGAGCCTTTGTGCCTTTCCCTGTGGTGCCTCTCCCAGTGCCCTGCTCTTCCTCAGAGGTGTTCCCATGCTCCCAACAGCACTGGAGACCAGTGGGCCACCTCACCTGCTTCTCCTGATTCATCCCTGCTTTCCTGCCTTTCTCCCCATGCCCCCCATGTTCCCATTGTCCTTCCACTTGTTTTCCTTTCCCCTGCTGGGAAAACACCAATAGTTCACAGCAACACCTCTGCCTTCCCCATGCCCCCTCCTCATCCCCTGGTCCCAGTCCCTCCATCCCCTTCTCTCCACAGCCTCATTCCCATCGTTATTTTCAGCTCCACCTTCTCCTCCCTCCCTCTCAGTAAAATGTCTTAACAAGCTCAACCCTTGCTTTGTATTAAATCAAAGCCTGAACAGTATGTGAGGGCTCAGGAAAACATGATTTAAATGGTGCCGTGCCCATTCACATCAGATTAAGTCTATAGAGGTAATTTACTGCATATAGAAACGGGGAGGCAGAGGGCAGCTCATTAGTGCCTGGGATTATTATTATTATTGTACTAAAACAGAACATCTTTTTCATTTTATTTCTATTCTTGGTGAATGCAAATTGGAGGGACAAATAAGGAACCCTCCCATCCCAGTCCTTGTGGGTCACTATTGATTTCAGGAGGGGGGAAAAAAAAAAAGTCAGGGAGGAAAAACTGCAGAACGAGAACATGCCAAGAGTCTCAAACCTCACAGAGGCAACAATTTAAAGGATTTCAAAGGCTGTTTTCATAAGCCTTTTGGGACTCAAATGTAGCATATTGATTAAACTTCGGAAGCAGCTAAAAGCAGCTTCAACATGGCTAATTAATACAGTGATGCCCCGATGCCCCTTCTCCTTGTTTTACCAAGCTCCAGCCTGTCAAATCAATTAATATTCCCAGCCCTGATGAAAGCACAAACCCTGTTTATCATTTGATAAACTGATCGATGCATTGACTCCCTCGACATAATGAAGTGACCTGTCCTGTGGGGTTCAATGTGGTGTCCTGCAGATGCTTTTGGGGTCACCCAAGACAAGCAAACCCATGAAGCCCCTGGTTACCAATCTAACCAGAGCAAGGGGGGTTCTGGTTTGAGGCAGCCTTTGATGTTCAGCCAGATCTCTGCAGACTCTGGGACAATGACAATTCAAGGGGAGAGCTCTGTGATCCCTCCCTGTTTGGATGGAGCTGCCTGGGCTTGCAGGACACCCTGCTGGCTTTTAGGATGTGGGGTTGTTGGGGTGTCCTGTGCAGGGCCAGGAGTTGGACTCGCTGATGCCTTGGGTCCCTTCCAGCTCAGGATACTCTGGGATTCTGTGGTTCTACACACAGGCCTCATTAACTCTTTAACACAGGGAGAATCATTTCCCCACTGTCCCAGCTGCTCAATGCAGCTCTGGCAGGTGCTGCCTCTCACTGCACAGCAGCCCAGGGCTTCCTCAGTGCTGCACAGCCAGGACTGCAACAGAATAATGTACCCTGGGGCAAAACGGTCTAAAAAGGGGCTTTTGGTCTCCCAAGCCTCCTTAGAATGAAGATTAAACCTGGTTTCAGGTTCCTCTCTTTTGATATTTCTCATTTGAACCGACTCTGAAGAAGTCAGGTACCTCCACAAGACCTTCTGGAAGGCCTTTAAGCCAGTTCTATATTTATGCACAATTTCTTTTTAGGACTAAGGAGCCAGACTTGAACCTTCTGGCTCATTGGAGAAGATGATCCACTGGGAAAGGAATGGGACAGGGCAGGACCACATAGATCATCTGGCTGCTGTGCTGACCAGGCACTGGGGTGGCTTGAGGTGTCTTTGGTAGCTCCCAGGGTGAGCTGGAGATTTGATAATTTGTGGCTTTCAAAAGTCAGGCAAAACAATGTTGGTGCACACACATATTTTCCTTCAGATGAAACATCAGCTTTGCTTTAGAGCAAGTTTTTGACACCCCCCAACAAACTGCCACGAGCTGTTTGCTGAATTTTAATTCAATGTGCCTCATAAAAAAGGGAAAAAAATGAGGAAAAAGGGGGAAAACAGTTGAATGAAATAATTTCAGCAACATCTGCTGCCTTTCTGAGATATTTCACCAAAAGCCCGTGAAGATCAAATATTTTCCTCTAATTAGAGCATTTTCCTCGCGAGCAGCTCCCCTGTAATGCAAAAATATCTCAACACCTTCCTCGCCCCCCAAAGGGCCTCCTGGGGCCTTCACTGCTGCCACCAACACCTGCTTTGAGGAGTCCTGGGGACAAACACATGGCCTTCCCAGGAGGGACAAGGGTCCAGACCATGACCTCCAATCCACCACTTGGCTTTGGAATCGTTAAGAATGGAAAAGCCCTCTAAGATCCAGTCCAACCATTCAGTCAGCACTGCCAAGGCCACCCATGTCCCCAGGTGCCACATCCACACGTGTTTTGAACACTTCCAAGGGTGATGACACCACCATTCATAGAAACACAGAACGGTTGGGGTTGGAAGGGACCTTAAATCCCATCCAGTTCCAACCCCCTGCCGTGGACAGGGACACCTTCCACTGCTCCAAACCCGTCCAGCCTGGCCTTGGACACTCCCAGGTGTGGAGCAGCCACAACCTCTCTTTGAAGGAGCAAAGCCCAGGCCTTGGCTGCTGCTGGAGAGAATTTCCTCCACGGGCTGTGCTGCTGGGGGTGACGTGTTGGTGACGTGGCAGTGTCACCTCCAAGTGGCCAAATCCTGCCTCAGAACCCTGAGGAGCACCTTGGCCTGTTGGGAAGATCTGTGGGGTGGGCAGTTCTGAGGAAACCAGCCCAATCTCTGTTCCCCAGGACAAGGACACACTCGGGGAGAGGACGAGCTTTACCTGGCATGGGATTGGATTCTCCTCTGTGCTTCCCTCCCTTGTTTTTCCCTACAATGGGAAAGAAAAGCCTAAAACCCAATTTAATTTGTTGTATCAGAGGGGAAAAAAAACCCACAGACCACCAGTTTTTAGCCTTTGTGAAGTCAATATGTTGCAGGAGAGAGAAGGATCACTCCTTCTTTAGCCTCTGGGTTAAGGCAACTAATTCAGCTCTGATCCATGTGGAAATTTGCAGTCCATTCCCATGGCCAGGGAAGAGCTCCAACACGATCCCAATTGTCTGTGGATGATTTATGAGGCACACTGGAAAGAGCAAAGGAAACCTGGGTTGTTAGCTCTGATATTTAGAGATGATAAACAACATGAAAGGGAGATTTTTCTTTTAATGCCTCTACACAGATGCAAGAGCAGCAGTGTGGGCTTGAGTCAGATGAGATATCGGGAGGGAAATCTTTACTCCAAAGGTAAGAGGCACTGGAAGAGCTTGCCCAGAGAAGCTGTGGCTGCTCCATCCCTGGAATTTTCCAACACCAGGTTGGACGGGGCTTGGAGCAACCTGGGCTGGTGGAAGGTGTCCCTGCCCATGGCAGTGGGTGGCACTGGATGGGCTTTAAATTCCCTTCCAACCCAACCCATTCCATGAAATTAAGAATAGGAGAAGTTTGGCTTAATAATAGGGGGGAAATTCCTGGCAGGGAAGTCTGTTATGAACAGATCTACCCTACAAGTTGACTTGCCAAAGGAAGGGCTCCACCGAGAGCCAGACTGGTGTGTGCTGTCCCTCAGAGGACCACTGTGCTCCTCCCATGGCAGGAAGGGTCAGGTGAGCAAGGTGCCCATTCATTCCCCACATTTTCCAAGCTATTCCTTAGAATCATGGTATCCCAGAATGCTTTGGGTTGGAAGGGACCTTAAAGCTTCCACCCCCTGCCATGGGCAGGGGCACCTTCCACCAGCCCAGGTTGCTCTGAGCCCCGTCCAACCAGGCCTTGGACACTTCCAGGGATGGGGCAGCCACGACCTCTCTGCTCTAGCAGGAGCTGCCACAGACCTACCCAGTGCCTTGCAAGAGCAGGAGGGTGTAAATCCACATTCCTCCCTTTTCCATGGGGAAAGAGAACATCTCCTCTCTGGTTTTTCCTGCCCCTCCCCAGAGGGACAGTGATTTCCCAGCCCCTCTGGGAGGTGCAGCAAGACCACACAAACCAGGACTATTTTACCTGTGTTTAGTCCTTCCCTTGTAATTAATTCCTAAACCACAGCAACTCTTTAAAAAGCACAGAACATTCAGCACAACCCACAGCACAAGAGGATCCCAAACCCAGGAGGACAAGAGGACCCTCAATTCCAGCAACCCCAGGAGAGGAGGGACAGCCCCAAACCCGGGCAAACACAAAGCTGACTTAATTAGCGCTCCTGCTGCTAATTAGCTGATCACCAATGTCGTCCCACAGCCCCTGTGATTCATAATTGGGGTGCTTACAACAGTCTGGAGCCAAAAAGAGTTTATTTGCTTCCCCCCACATTCTCCAGTCATCCTTAATCACCACGTCTGCAAAGGTCAAGTGTGTCCCTCATTAGGCTCCAGAGCGGTGTTTTCATGGCAGTCTGGAATCCCTGGGATCAAAGGGATCAAAGGTAGAGCATGAAGGGGGTGGAAGACCCACCAACAACTCAAACCCCACAGATTTATTGGCAGCACGGGGCCTTCAGGGGGCTGGGGCAGCCAAAACATCCCAGTGGCCAACAGGACAACGGGGGAGGTTCACTGGGGGCTGGGGAAGCCAGAGGGCATCTGAGGCAACAGTTCAGAGGCAAAATTGGGGGGTTTTTTGAGGTGACAAATAGCTTTTCACTGAAGACTTGGTAAAATCTGTTGTACCTTCCAAATTACCCTCAACATCAGTGTTACTTGGAGAAAAATTAACTGGTTAAAAAGGGATGTGTCAGTAAGGGAGATATTTCAAATGCACTTGGGAATTATTTCCACCAAGGAAGGAGTAACAATTTTGCAGAACAAAAATTGACAAGCCCCCTAGAAAATAATTTCTCCTTTTGCATTTGAAATGGTGCCTTCATGAGAACAGTTTCCTTTTGCCATCTCCTGTCTGAAGAGACAAATCAACCTGCTGTTTGCTGGACTTGTCCCAGGGCTGTTTCTTCCCATCCCTTGAGGAAAACCGTGTTGGGAGGGAGGAGGATGAGCTTTCCACCAGCACAGAACAGCAGAGGGAAGGGGCAGGATGCTCTGGGATCTGGATAACCCCATCCTCAAGCTGTGGGATGCAGATGATGATGTTTAAGATCCCTTCTACACTATTTTTTCCATGATCCTCCAAATATTCCAGCTCTCAGCCTCCTTTCCAGCAGGTCAGAGATGCCTCAGCTACTGGTGCCCTGTGAAGAGCAGGAGCAGGAATACAGCTCCTTTTCCACCCCAAAATCCTGCCAAGGGCAGGCAGGGGCTCTCCATGCTGGAAGGGTTTATTTGAGGACCCATTTCTAATTAATATGCACAGGTTTGATTATTCTCTCACCTGCTGTGACTTGCAAGTGCCACCCATAAAAAAACCCCGATTTTCAAATAAATCCAAGGCCCACTTTGGAGCTGGGAGCTGTACATTAGTCAGGCTCATTTGCCTATGAACATGAAAGTCCCTTCCTATTTATCTCCTCATTTGAACTACATAAATAGCTCCCAGCAAAAAAACTCCTCATCTTTCCAACACTATTCCAACAAATAGCAGCCTTTGAAAAAAAAAAAAAAAGAAAAATTAGTGGTGGGTAATTATTTTTTGCGGCAGATACCAAAATGATAATTTCTTAAACAATTACTTTGAAATATTAACAATTGTTCTCTAAATTTCCAATTTAATCCCCGATATGAATTATAGTTTGTCAGATCTGTGCTTCTGAAACATTTGTTCCTTGAAGAGAACATAAAAAAATCCCAGCGTAACCTTTCGCCCCCGCGCCCCCCGAGCGCAGCCAAATGCCTTCGCTCTTGTTTTATCAACACAAATAATTAAAACACAGGAGAGTGTTTGGGATTTATACAGTTGTTTTTGGCATCTTATTCATATTTATTTGATCTGTAAGATATCATTTTAATTAAAAGCTCCGCTCTCTCTTCCTGCCTGCTCTGCCCAGAGAATAAATTATTTATAACGGCCTCGCCGCCAGCGCAGAGACACCGCTTGAGATGTGGGATGCTGGTGGTGGGATCCTGCTGGGAAGGGACCTGGGGGGCCATAGGCAGGGCCCTGACTGCCTCAGCTGCCCTTGGGAAGGGCAAAACCCCCGGGGTAATGTCTGGGTCCATCATTAGGGTCCTAACCCTAATCCATCAGAATGCAGGGACTCAGGAAAACCCCTTGGCGGCGTTTTCCCCTTGAAATAAAAAGGTGTTTAACCCTAATCCTGCCTCAGCTGCCCTTGGGAGGGTAAAATCCCTGGGATAATGGCTGGCTCCAGAAGAACTCAGGGAGACCCCTTGGCAGCTTTTTCCCCTTGAAATAAAAAGGTGTTTTCTTCCACATGAGGGTTAAATCTGATTAAAAACCTCTCTCTGTTGGGGTTTGGGGCAGGGGTTGGGATTATCCACACACACTCCCATCAGCAGGAACTGCCTGGGAGGATCAGTGGGATGCACACGGGACCCCAGTCAGCAGCTGGGAAGTCTCTTGCTGAAGCACAGTTACTACAAAGACCTTTTCATCTCATTTTTCTCTTCTCTCCCTTTGCTCCCCATCACACAACCTTTCCTCACTCCTCTTCTCTTCTCTGGGCTTCAGATGCAACTCAGAGCAGTGGGTTAAAAATAAAAAAATTGGATTTTTTTTTTTTATTATTCCCTTTAAAGTCTGAGGGCTAAATCTAGAGGAGACTTCCCACTGAATACAGCCCTCTATCAAAGCCATCCTGAAGCCAATGGAGTTGAGCTAGAGCTTTCCCAGGCCTGGCTGGTTGGCATTTGCACTGGGTAAAGAGCTTCTGTACAATCACAGAGCCCCAGGATGGTTTGGGTTGGAAGAAACCTTAAAGCCCATCCAGTGCCACCCCCTGCCATG
>VYXB01003392.1:0-43359 GCA_013397135.1 Pachyramphus minor | reverse complement strand
ACCCAGGTGCAGCACCAGCCCTTGGCCTTGTTAAACCTCAGGAGATTCCCAAGGGCCACTCTGGAGCCTGTCCAGGTCCCTCTGGATCCCATCATTTCAAGGTAACAGGATCCCCCAGTTGGCAGACCTGAGCTTTCCAGTACATTCCAAGGGCCACAGACCTCAGCATTACTGGGAAACATTGCCCTGGTCCTCATTAGGCTTCTCTGGGATTTCTGATGATTTAAATGCAGCTCCCAGTTGTTGTTTTTAACTTAAATTATCCTTTTTTAATGCCCATATTGGTAAGAAACTGAGGGTCAGCATTTGGGCTGTGCCCCCATCCCTTCCTTCTCCAAGGCTGCTCTGACAACTCTGTGCCTACTTCATTCCCCAGTCTCCATTCACAGGAACTCTGATTTCCATAAATGAGGCAAAAATTCCTGCCCAGCACAGGTCACCTAATTAAATCCTGGCACCTCGAGTTCTTTACGAGCCTTTCCAGCTCCAACTGGAGCACTTGAAGCATTTTATAAGAATTTAGGAGTGACCACGAGAAGATCAACCCGAGCCGACAGTTGAAAGCAAGGGGTGGTTTGAGCTAAAATTAACCACCCTGCCTGTTGGGCAGAGGGCTCTGTGCCAGGAGAACAGCTGCCCTTGCCCTTTGGGGAGCTTTTTAGGGGTTATTTTTTCACACGAGGAGCTGGAGGTTGGATGCCACTGGTTTAAAGAGAAGGAAGAGGCTGGTGAGCAGCTACAGGATGAGCTGGACACGGACAAGGTGATGGAGGTTAGAGGGAACTTGAGGGGTATCAGGGCCATGGGGCACCTCTTGGGGGTTTGGGGAGATTTTCTTACCCCTCAAAGGCAGCATCATTTGGGGCAGAGCTGGTCCTTGGGTCACTGCCAAGCTCTGTGGTGTTCCCTTGCAGCTCCAGGATGGTGCCAGCCGGGATGCAGTGTCTTCTTCCAGAGTCCACCTGCTCCCAGTGCAGAACAGAACAGGAGAACAAGGGAAAAAATCAGTAAAACAACCCCTCAGGGTTAAATTAATGGGGCTCTGCAAGGCAAAATTCCAGCTCTGAGCCATGTGATCCTCCAGTGGTGACCTGACCCTTTTGAACTGCCCATGGAGGCTGAGGAGGGACACACGTGTGTCCATGAGCTTTCATTGTGTCCCAGCCTGGATCAAAGCCCACTGGAATAAAAAGAGGGGAAAAACCCCCAAATTAAATCCTTCTCATAATGTCTCTGAAGTAATTCCTTCCGGAGATGCACAGACAACATTAGGGTGAGGAGCAGGGGAGTCACACAGAAGATTCCTGGAGATACCTGTTCAGCCTGGAGAAGAGAAGGTTGTGTGGAGACCTCACAGCACCTTCCAGGATCTGGAGGGGCTACAGGGAACCTGGAGAGGGGCTGTTCATCAGGAACTGGAGTGACAGGACAGGGAGTAAAGGGTTCAAACTGAAAGAGGAAAAATTTAGGTTAAATATATGGAAGCAATCCTTCCCCATGAGGGTGGGGAGGCCCTGGCACAGGTTGCCCAGAGAAGCTGTGGCTGCCCCTGGATCCCTGGAAGTGTCCAAGGCCAGGTTGGATGGGGCTTGGAGCAACCTGGGCTGGTGGAAGGTGTCCCTGCCCATGGCAGGGGGTGGAATGGGATGAGCTTTAAGTGCCTTCACCCCAAAGCATTCCATGATATTCTATAATATACAGGTGCAGAGCAGGCTGAGGAACCCCCTGTAAGGCACTGTGGACACTCCCTTCCCTCCTCACAGCTCTCCCATGGGAAGCAACAGCCCAGTCTGGGCCAGGCTCAGCCACAGCACCTTGCACAGCCCTGAGCTCTCCATGGAGGCAAAAGGCAACACACCCTCAGACCAGCCACCCTCCCCAGATGTGCTGTTCCATCACACACCAAGCCCAGGGGGGTATTTCTCCTTGGAGAACTTTTTCCACCTTGCTTTACATTTATTCTGTTTATTTTCCATGTTTCTTCTGTTCACCCAACTCCCTTTTCCCCCTTTCCCCCTTTCTCAGCAGCCCCAGCCTCCAGATCTCTCCAGATTTCCACAAGGAAAGAAGCAGCTTTCAAGCAGGGCTAAAACAAACAAGGTCATTGGAAAAGATAAAAATAATGAGTTCCTTTCCACAGGACTCCTTGCTCGTCTCTCCCTCCCCCTCCCCCCTTTCATCTCACTCCAGAAAAAAAGGAAAATAAATCTTGACTAATCCCCTTGGAGCTCTGCCTCCAGATCCGCCTGCGATGCTCGGCGTAGCCACACTGCAAATGGCACAGTGGCCTCAGAATCCATGAAAATCAATTTATTGCCCGTTCCCCCAAACCTCCCTGTTCCCCCCACCCCAGGAGCATCACATCCCACCCCCCTGGGCAGGCTCAGAACACTCAGGGCCCTCCCATGTGCTGTTTTCTCCCAGACTATTTTATTCTTTTTTTTCCAAGTCTTAGGGATTTGAAAATGGATGAAAAGTCTCCGAGCTGGGTTTTGAATAGTTGATTAAAGAGCAGGCAGTGGAGCAGCAGAAAGTAGCAGGAAGCTCTTGGGGCATGAAGATACTTTTGGCCAACCTGTGCTTGGTGGTTCCAGCAAGATCACCCCCCCCAGGGCTTGGTCACATCCCTTCTAAGGGCTCTTAAAATTCCAATAAAATATTCACAAAGCCCTTTTTTTTTTTTTTTTTTCATCAGAAAACAAATTTGTTCTTCCATCCATGAGAGAAGAATAAAAAAGTTTTCAAAGTCGAACTTTTTCGCTCTGTCACTTTTCTTAAAAGAGGAATATTATTCCAGCTAATGTTCTGAAATGACATTTCAGGCTGCAATTGAATAAAACATTTCATGTGATCTAAAATTAATCAGGGTGGGAAGGAGAAGGGTTTATTTTGGGAGGAGAAAAAAAAAAAATCAAAGGGTCTGTACTTTGCATTGATCCAAACCCTTTCTTATTTGCATTTTTTGGTGGAGGATTGGGCAGTGAGCTGAAAAGTTTTTCATTTGCCCAGCTCTAATTGGAAGCCCTGAACCGGTGAGTTCTTTCCATTTGCAAATGCAAAGCATGAGGAATCCCAATGGGAAGAGTTTGGCCCTGCTCCTGCATCCACTGGATTGGCTGCATTGCTGATTTTAGGCCTCAGATGACGTGTGGGGTGGGCAGGAGGGGAGCAGATCAAAGAAAAGCCGTGGCATCATCCTACACTTTTCAAGGGGATGGAGGAGCTTCTCCTTCTCATCAGATTTCCTAAATCAAATCCAAATATCCACTTTAATCGCTAATGCCACATCTTGTTTTACCTAAATCCTGTATTAGTGTGAGCAATGGAGTTTGGAAAAGGCTCTGGAATGGCTGGTCCAGCCCAGCTCCGTGGTCTTGGGGATATCTCCAGGTGTGTTGAATCCCCAGAAAGAGGAGGTGGTTGGACATTCCCAGCTCTGGACTAACACTGTCAGTGCTGGTCTCCTGAAGTATATTTTAAATAAAATCATAGAATTCCAGAATAGTTTGGGTTGGAAGGGACCTTAAAAATCATCTCATTCCACCCCCTGCCATGGGCAGGGACACCTCCCACCAGCCCAGGTTGCTCCAACCCTTATCCAACCTGGCCTGGGACACTCCCAGGGATGGGGCAGCCACAGCTTCTCTGGGCACCCTGTGCCAGGGCCTCCCCTCTCTCACAGCCAACAATTCCTTCCCAATATCCCACCTACACAGGATAAAAAACCTCCCTGTTTGCAGCCCCACTGGTTTGGTCACTGTTGTGCCAACGCTGCCAGGCTGGGGAGGTGTCCAGCCAAACCAGGCTTAGGTACAGCAGCACCTGGCCCAGGCATGGACCAGCCAACCTGAGACTATCCTGGGCTTGGTTTTAGTGGTTGGCCATGTCCAAAGGACAGTCCTTGCCCTGCAGACCCGGCGGTGTCACATCTCCAGCTGGACACCAAGACACCCCCCTGACACCAAGTGCCCCAAGCTCCTCCAAGGCAGCCCAGACTGCAAAGATCCTCCTCTGCCTCCCTCATGCCCCCAGCTCCCACCTGGACATGGGCCCTGCAGCATCACCTGGGGGTGGGGATGGCAGGTTGTCCCCCTGTCCCCCAGGGGTCTGGCAGGGGGGGAGGGCTGTGTGCTGCTCCCAGCCCAACAGCGTGGCCTGAGCTGGAAACCACCACTGAGGGCAGAGAAGGTGAACCCCAAAAAGCTTTCAGTGAAAACTGCTCACAGCAATGCAGAGAGCGGGCAGGAGAGGGGAGGGGGGGCAGAGAGCAGCTCCACAGCTGTTGTCTTTCATGTCCTTTAAAGCCCTCGTTATGTCAGGGTTTTAATTAAAACGTTTCTTAAGAGGCTGCTGGGATTTCCTGCTCCTCGTCCTTGATGGAGCTGAGGAGCGTTGGGAGCATCCCAAGGCTGGGGGAGGGATGGGGAGGCAGAGCCACGATGCTGAGCCCCCCCAGCCACGTGTGGAAGGCACAGCATCCCCCCTGCCCCAGCCTCCCATGCACAGGAGAAGGGGGGATGCAGGAAAAAACCCTGGATCAAGCTGATCAAGCCCCTTACACGGAGCAGAAATAACGCTGGATCCCCGCGTTCGTGCCTTGCTCGGGCTCAGTTTTACTGGTTGTTGCTCTCTACCAGCCCCTGGCTTAAGGTTGTGCTGCTGGGTGAGCAGCCTGTCCACACCTGGAAATGCAGATCTGTGTAAAACTCATTCTTCCTCCTGGTAAAACGTGCCCTGACAGCCTCGCCTACAAGGAAACGCTGGGTTTTAATCCCAGCCGGCCTGAATTTTCTGCACATTTGTAAAATAAATGATCTTTCGGGGCTTAGCCAAAGCAGTTATTAATGTTTTCACAGCAGAAGAGACATGCAGACATGCATTGCAATTTCAGGACCTGCTGGTGATGAATAATGAACACCTAAAAAAAAAAAAAAAAAGATAAAAAATCAGCGTTTGTTTATAGGACATTGGGAACGAGAAGACACCCAACACTTAAAGCACTGTTTGACCCCCAAAAAGCTGCTCAGTGAGGAGGAAACCTCATCAGAGTCGCCCTCCCTTGCCCTGGCTGTGGGACTGGATGGAGTGAGGGGCTGTGCTGTGCTAAGTGGGTAAATGATAGCGCTGAGATAAGCAGGGCTCTGCTCCACGCCGGGGCTTTGCACAATATCACGGTTCATTATAGAGGAACACAGATACCCTGGCAGAATCCTAACCTAATGAAAGTCTTATTTTCCAGAGTAACAGTTCATTACTGGACTTGCTGTGCAGTCGAAACCCCTAAGGTGTAAAAAAAAAAAAACACCTACTCTGGGCTGCTGGATGCGCAGTGAAATCCTGGAAGGTTTGGACATTTGCAATTCTGCCGCGTCTCGATTTGCAGGAGGGAAGATGCTGCTTGCTCGGAATTGAAAGGGGGTTTAGGACTCTGGGGGGTTTTAGGATATGGGTGTGGTGAAACATAAGAACTACTGCCCAGCCTGGTGCTCACCCAAGGGTGGGTGGCCTGTCCCTGGTGTCACAGACAGGGGTGTCCACGAGGTGGGAGCTTGGAAGCTGAATCCAAACACATTTACAAAGGGGCAAGATGAGCTGGGAGAGCTGCTGAGCCCAGGGTTCCTGAGCTCTCTACACCTTTTTCTCCCTGCATGGATCTCAGCTTAGCAGGTTGTCCTGGAGAAAATGCCTGGGAGCAGGATGAGGGCAAGGATTAGAATCAGAGAATCCTACAATGATTTGGGTTGGAAGGGAACTTAAAGACCATGTTGTTGCACCCCCCTTCCATGGGCAGAGACACTTTCCTCTACACCAGGTTGCTCCTACCTGGCTTTGGACACTTCCAGGGATTCAGGGGCAGCCACAGCTTCTCTGGGCAACCTGTGCCAGGGCCTCCCCACCCTCACAGCCAACAATTTCTTCCCAATATTTAATCTAAACCTCCTCTCTTTCAGCTCAAAGCCACTCCCCCTTGTCCTACCAAGGGGCTCTGTCCTGTTACTGAGGAGACTTTCCAAATCTGAAGATGACAGAAAGGGGAGGACAAGCTTTCCCTGCCCCCATCCTGTAGAGTCACATCCCTCCTGCTCCCCAGGACAACCATCAAGGACTGCAGCCCATGGACAACCTGCCAGGAGCCTGCAGAGACACGGCTGCTAAAACAAAGCTGCTCAGCCTCGCTTCCAGCAGTAAAAGAAGGCAAAATATTGTCATCTGTGCCTTTTTTTCCCCTCATCTGTTCATAAATAGAAGGGAAAAATAGCAAGACAGCCAAGTGAGAGCCTGTCTTCAGAAGCACATGCTGGGATCCCAACCTGGAAGGAGATGCACTCCCAGTGCAGTGCTGCTTTCATCCCAGCCTGGCTGAGCACGAGCAGTGTGGTGGGAGCAGAACGTGAGTCCAGCCCAAAACTGTGGCTGCTTCCACACCCAGGCCTCCTTCAGGCTCTGCAAGCTGGTGTTAACCCAGGTGCCCCAAGAGCAGATGCAAAACATATTCACAATGTCCTCTGAATAAAGAGAAGGGGGAAAAAAGACAGGCAGATGTGGAAAGCACCAGTCACTCATCAGGCAGATGGACACGGAAAGAATTCCCTGGTTTCTATTCCAGCAGAGTCTGCTCTCCATGGTTTTAGAATTCCCTGGTTTCTATTCCAGCAGAGTCTGCTCTCCATGGTTTTCACATGGCTCGTGCATCTGTTTCCCTGCATTATCTGAGGATGCAGGAGACAAAGTCCCAGTGGCTTTTGGTAAAACAAGACCTATCCCACAGCAAATATAAGGAAGGCTCCTCGCTCAGCCAGCTCTGCAGTGCAGGCCAGAGCAATTCCAAAGGTCTGGAGCTTGACTCTGAAGCCAAGGAGGGCCATCAAGATGCAAACCTGCTGTCAGGCAGAGAGCAGCAGGTACACACCGTTCCCTCACTCCACTTTACAACCACAGCCATCCTCTCACAAAGCATCAGCTCCTCCTGACAGCTAAGGCTGTTTAAAAAAATGAGGGCTCACTGTCAGAAATTTTGTGAAATTACAGTTATTTGTGCTTTTTCCAGGAGGGAAGAGGGTTTGTCTCTGCCAACAGCACCGACTGCAAGTCACGTATTTAGTCTAAAAGGTGTCTGTGCTCTCAATTGTCAACAGGATGAAAAAACCTCCCAAGAACTCCTGAAGCCATCCCTCATGGACACCACTCTGGGACAGGACAAATGGGCTCTGGAAAGAGGAACTTGCTTGTGCCTGGAGTGCAGAGAGAGCTAAACTGAGCACACAGCTGATTCTGCCACAGCTGGTGAGGGGAGAGGAATTCCAGCCCATGTGGTTAAACACATCAGCTCTTCCTCCTTGACATCCTTCACAATTATTGGTAGCACCTCCTCCAGCTTCTTCATGCAGAGTGTTATTGAAGGTGTCCATCACTGCAACAGGGAGTTTGGCTGTAAATAACAACAAGGAAGGAGAGCTGGTGAGCCTGTAGAGCCTCCAGGCCCTCTGAGCCCTTCCCCGGTGGCATTTGGTCTCTTTTATACCTGTCTCCCCAAAATCAGTCTCCAGGCTGAGCCCAAATGAAGTGCAGTGATCCTTCTGCACAGTCAGAGGTGACAAAGACACCCATGAACACACATTTACTGATATTGCCATTAAACCAGCCCATCTTTCCTAGTCCTATCCAGCTATAACTGGCATCCTTCTCAATCAGGGATGTCAACACCAGCTCCCAGAAGAGCTCAAAAGAGCCAGGAAACAAAAATTAAATCGCTCCTGGCTTTCAGTGAACAGGCTGAGCATGATGTAATGAGGGAAACAGGGAACAACAAACCATGGGAAACAGAGCCCTGGTCCCCCACTGAGGGTGCCTGGCTGGTGGGACCTCACACATCCAACAACTCAACGTGCCCTGATGTGGGCAAAGTCCTGCTAGAACCAAGAAGCCACCCTCATCCAGGGTATTTCCTGGAGCAGCCCAAGTGCCAATGTCCACATGAGGTCCAGAGGGGAACAAAACACTCAGGAGGAGAGTAAGGGAGTACCTGCTGCAGCTGTGACCTTCTCAGTGCTGTCTCCAGGCAGATGGAAGAGCTGCTCCACACACAGAGCTCAGGATGGTTGTTTCTTCATGTCCAAAAGTCAATTCACACCATATCAAAATAAAACCTCCATGTTCTCACCTCCACCTCCACCGCAGGCTCGAGGCGTGAGTGCAAGTGATGCATTTCTGCCTCAGTTTCCCCTTGCATAAAATGAGATTAAACTGCATCAGAGCACCTTCAGAAAGCACACAGGCTTCTTTGAAGAAAAGGGAGCCTAAAACTGGTTGGTCTATTTATAATATTTGCAGGTAATGGCATGCTAATACGATTCATTAGCACTCAGACACTGCTCATTAGTGTCTTTTCACTCTTCCTTCGCGAGGCCCATATTTCTGCTTTACACATAATCTGTTTTATTAAGCAGTTTCTTAATGGAAAAAAAAAGTTTTCTCTTCCATGCATGTTTTTTTGTAAGTCCCCTAGAATTTAATTAGGCCCCAAAAGGTTCCAGGAAGTTTGGGGATGTATCCAAACTTCAGAAAACTCACTTGGAACTCCACCTCCAAAGCGTTTAAGTTTTCCTGATCGTTGCTACGTGTTCCATGTTCTTCCTCCTCATCACACCAGACTGTATAATTATTCTGGTTTTCAGGATCACAGCTATCCTGGGGAAGAAAAGGGCTGTTTAATATCTAATATCTTCCAGTGGGTAAAATCCTGGCACCAGCCCCTGGGCTCTGCCCACCCTTGGAAAAAGGGAACATCCACTTTCCACCCCTTGGAAAATGAGAGCAATTCAGCAGGACTTATAAAGTCCTTCCCAGCTGATTTCCCACTCTGAAACACAAACCCCCCTGGGTGATGGATTCTCCTCCTGGACTCCTTGCCCTGGCAATGCTGAGGCTGAACCCCAGGACTGCAGAAGCAGTTGAGGTTCATTTAAGCCAGGCTTGATTCAGCACTGGAAAAAGGAAACTAAAGCTTTTTATTTAGAGCATCTTGCGTGGTATTCCATGTCACCTCAAAGCCATCAGTGGAAAACTCTGCATCCTCACAGAAATACACATTAATTTAGGTTGGAAAAGCTCCCTGAGATCATCCAGTCCAACCATCTCCCAGCACTGCCAAGGCCACCACTAACCCAAGTCCCCAAGTGCCAAATCCCCCCAGGGGTGGGGACTCCACCACTGCCCTGGGCAGCTCTCCCAATGCCTGACCATGCTTTCCATGAAGAAATTTTCCCCAGTATCCAACCTAAACCTCCCCTGGTGCAGCCTGAGGCCATTTCGATCATCACCCGGTCCTGGATCACAGCTCAGACTTTGTGTGGCTGCACCACCCCTGGGACACTTTTCTGCTCGCAGGGTTTGCTGGAAGAACATCCCAAAGTGAGCAGTGGTGACCCTGCAAGACCTCCAGATGTGTCCCTGCCAACCAGGACCTGGATCTTCCCCGGGGTCCCCAGTGCTTGTCCTTCCCAGGACAAACACCCTCGAGCTCTCTGATGCTGCAGAGGTGCCACACCAGGGGCACCACACCCTTGGAAGCCCTCCCAGTCCCTGGCATCTGCACTGTGGCCTCTCAGCCTCTTTTCCAGCTTCCAGGCTTTCCTCCAGCCAGCAGGATTTGCATTTCCTTGTTCCCCTCCCCGCTGTTAAACCTCCCCTCCCTGCCAGGTAGAGGATTTTGGAGCTGCCATTGCTCCTCATCAGCACAAACCAGTTACTTACATATTGTCCTACTTTAGGCAGCAACTGCAATTTCATCTGTAGCTTTAAACAAATGGGAGAATGTTCTAAAACATGGGCTGTTATTGAATTAAATATTAACATAAATACAGAGTTGAATGAAACACTGGATTATTAATTTTAATATTTAATCCAACAAGAAACCTTATGGCTGTTTTTTGGGTGGTTTATTTTCTTTAATCTAATTTCCCGTCAGCACTAAAATTAAGTTTTCCTAGTGAGGGAAAGTGATCAACAAAGTGTCCTCTCGTGGTGCAGAATACCAGAGACTGGTGACTGTGAGCAGTGAGATAATAAAAAGAGGAAGCAGGAGCAGCAATGATCCCCCTGTGTCGGCATGGACAGGAATAAAAGACACATAATTAATATGATGTGCAGCTCAGACGGATACGAGCCAGAGGAGATTAAAGAAAGCAGGTGACCCTGAAGTGTTTATCATTCAGAGAGAAAACAGCACAGATGGTCAGCGTGGAGGAAGAGGACTTTAAACCCAGGCTCACCTACCAGAGAGTTCCAAGGCCATCCCTCGAGCCCAGGTCTGGGCCCTGCAGCCCTGGGCCATCCCCACGTCAGTGCTGCACAGGACACCAAAGGCTTCAGGCTGAGCAGGGACAGCAGTGACGCTGCTGCAGAGCCAAACTTTGGGATCAGGGTCCCCCTTCCAGCTCCATCCAGGTCCAACAGCCTTTGGGAGCTGTTGGCTGTGGGCTCTCGGCAGGGGCAGAGCAGGGGCAGGACTGAGCTCTGCTCTGGGGGGACCAGGGACAGCAGCCAGGGAAGGGCTGGAGCTGTGTCAGGGCAGGGGCAGGTTGGATCTCAGGGAAAGGTTCTTCCCCCAGAGGGTGGTTGGCACTGCCCAGGCTCCCCAGGGCAGTGGGCACAGCCCCAAGGCTGCCAGAGCTGCAGGAGGGTTTGGCTGATCCTCTGGGGCACAGGGGGTGACTCTTGGGCCTGTACAGGGCTGAGGGTGGCACTGGGTTGCAAGGGACAGGGTGGGACAGGCTTCACATCTGGATTTCACCAATGACATCTGAAGCTGGAGGAAGACAGAAAAAGAAAACCAAGCCAGGCAGGAAAAAGCTTTGGAAAGAGCATTTTTCCAACAGCTGCAGCTTGAGTAAACCAGTCTAGCACTTTTTTTATTTACACCAGCTGGGCATCTGGTCCAGAAGCCTGGGAGGAGTTTCCTTTCCCCAAGTGGAGCATCCTTTCTTTGGCTTTTATTTCCATCCAGAATTTAGATGTGGTCTGTTCCCTGCCCTGATAACAAAATAACTTGGGGGCAGTTGGGTTTCCACAGGACACATTTTGATGGGCAGAAAAAGCCCCTTATTCTGCTTTTATGATGCCTCTTGGCTTTCCTTTGGCTTCTTGGACAACTGATGCTTCTCAGTAACTGTGAGATGATGAAGAAGGTGAAGTTCTGCTCTGTGACATGAGCTGGGCATGCAGGGAGAGGGAGAGGGGGTGAGGAGGATGAGGGGCAGTGGGGAGTGGAGGAGATGGAACAGGAACAACCAGGAGGAGATGGATGGTGAGGCTTCACTGGGATTCAGAGGTGTCCACGTGGAGGAGCAGACAGGGTTCACCACTGATCCTGAATAACCACAAGCTTCCCTGGGCAGGTCTCTGCAATCATTTTCAGGCAGCTCCGTCCATCTGGAAGCAGGCTGGGAATGGCAGTGCCTGGGTGGCTCCTCAGAAGCCCAAAGCACACACACTTGTCCAGAGAACCCAAACCCTGCCTGTTGTTTCCCCCATCTCTGAACGAGCCCCACAACAGCAACTTCCCAAAATGCCTCAGGGACCCCAGCATCCCACAGAGCCACAGCTGTTGGCATCAGGAGATGGGAGAAGCCATGCCAAGGGCTGCTGGGCAGATTGGATCAGTGGGTCTAAGGTGGCACAACACCACTGGAATCATAGAATCCTCATGGAATGATTTGGGTGGGAAGGGACCTTAAAGCTCATCCAGTGCCACCCCCTGCCATGGGCAGGGACACCTTCCACCAGCCCAGGTTGCTCCAAGCCCCATCCAACCTGGCCTTGGACACTTCCAGGGATCCAGGGGCAGCCACAGCTTCTCTGGGCAGCCTGTGCCAGGGCCTCCCCACTCTCACAGCCAGGAATTCCTTCCCAATATCCCATCTCTCCCTGCCCTCTGGCAGGGGGAAGCCATTCCCCCTTGTCCTGTCACTCCAGGCCCTTGTCCAAAGTCCCTCTCTGGCTTTCCCAAAGCTCTGCACACCCTCTTACCTCCCAGAAAGGCAGTGAGGAGCCTGGCAAGGCTGCTCAGCTCGTGGTGGTGAGACACAGGTATTTTTCTGCCCAGGCTGATGCCAAGCAGAGCTGTGAACGGGGGAGGAAAGACAGCCCATGCATGCCAGCACATCCTTATGTTTCATTGTTTAAGCTCTTAAGCTGCTGTTTGAATTTGAGCTGTAAAACATTGAACTGATTAAAAAAAAAAAAAAAGCAAGCCGAAAGCAAAAAGAACTCCTTCAGTGTTCCTTAATCCAAGAGCTGGGCTGGAGGAATGTTTCAGCCACCGTGTCTGCTGCAGGTAGGCAGCTTTCTTTAGCAACTCCTCCTATTTGCCAGGGTAATGGGAAGGAGACCTGTCCCTTTCCCACAGCAGGAAATCCAAAGCTGGGTTCTGCCTGGTCCCAGGAGTTTTCTGCCTGGTCCCAGGAATTTTCTGCCTGGTCCCAAGAGTTTCTGCCTGGTCCCAGGAGTTGTCTGCCTGGTCCCAGGAGTTTTCTGCCTGGTCCCAGGAGTTTCTGCCTGGTCCAGTGCTGCAAGAGGCAGAAAAGGCAGGAAGAAACATTTCTGTGCTGCTGCTTCTTGCTGGAGAGGGGCCTGCAGTGCAATCCCTGGACGATACCCTAAACTTCAGGTATTACCTGTCACACTGAGCCAGCCAAACACTCTGACCTCCAGCATGTGCCTGTTGGGGGGCTGGAGATGAAAGGCAGCCAGGACAAAGATAGCAAATCCTGTCTTGAAAACAGTGACATGGTGATTATTGCTGTTGCTGATAATCACACATAATGATGGCCCAGGAGAGCTCCATGGCCATGGGGAATCCATTATAACCAGCCCCTCCTGGGCCAACAAAGACAAATGTCCTGAAATTCCAAAGCAAGTCACTGAGGAGGGTGTTCATGCCTTGGTCAGGAACTGGCCATTAATGCTGATGTCTCCTGGCCCACCACTGGAGCTCACACTGTGCAGGAAAATAACACAGTTATGAGCTGCTCTTGCTGTTCTTGTTGATAAGGGTTCAGTTTTGGGTTTCACAGAATCACAGATTGTTTGGGTTGGAAGGAACCTTAAAACTCGTCTCATTCCACCCCCTGCCATGGGCAGGGACACCTTCCACCAGCCCAGGTTGCTCCAAGCCCCATCCCACCTGGCCTTGGACACTTCCAGGGATCCAGGAGCAGCCACAGCTTCTCTGGGCACCCTGTGCCAGGGCCTCCCCACACTCACAGCCAGGAATTCCTTCCCAATATCCCATCCACCCCTGCCCTCTGGCAGTGGGAAGCCATTCCCTGTGTCCTGGCCTTGGAAACAATCTCTCCATCTTTGTTTCAGGCTTCCCTCAGGTCCTGGAAGGCCACTATCAGGTCACCCCAAAGCTTCTCCTATCCAGGCTGAACAATCCCAGCTCTCTCCCCTTTCCTCCCAGCAGAGCTGCTCCACCCCTCTGATCCTCTTGGGGCCTCCTCTGGACTCTCTCCAGCAGCTCCATGTCCTTGCTGTGCTGTTCCCCAGGGCTGCAGCAGCTCTGCAGGGGGGTCTCCCCTGAGGGGCAGAATCCCCCCTGCCCTGCTGCCCACGCTGGGGGATCAGCCCAGGGCACGGGGGGTTCTGGGCTGGGCCATGTGCAGCCTCTGCCCCCCCAGGGCCTTCTCCCAGGGCTGCTCCATCTGCTCCTCCCCAGCCTGGATTGATCCTGGGGATGCCCCAACCCAGGTGCAGCACCAGCCCTTGGCCTTGTTAAACCTCAGGAGATTCCCAAGGGCCACTCTGGAGCCTGTCCAGGTCCCTCCAGGTCCCTCTGGATGGCCCCATCCTCCAGGAGTGTCACTGCACCCTCAGCTCAAGGTCACCTGCAAATTCGTTGAGGGTGCCCCTGATCCCATTCTCCAGGTCATTAATGAAGATATTTAATTACCCCAGTCCTAACCCAGACCCCTGTGGTGCACAAGCCCTGGGCTGAGGACGAGCTGTGAGCAGCTCCTGCCCTCACTCCCCAGCCTGGCCCCAGCACACCCTGTGCCTCTGTGCTCTCCTGGCACAGAAAAGTGTGAAAAATATGGCAATCACAGGTGGGAAATGGGGTGTGGGAAAGGCTGTCAGTGCTTGGAGGACAATGGGAGGAATGACAGGCAGCACTGCAGCTGCTGAGAGCTGGAGCAAGCTTGGGAAGGAAACGGGATGGGGTTGGCTCACATGGTCAGATCATGGTGCTCATAACACCAAAGTCATGGATTCAGTCCCCATATGCACCATTCTCTTCAGAGTTGGACTCGATGATCCTTGTGTGTCCCTTCCAACTCAGAACATTCCATGAATATCTGTGGGTTCACAGCAGAACGTGCTGAGCTCCAGGAAAGGGCTCCAAAGAAACGTGGGAGCATCTTCCCTGAAAAGCCAGGAAGAGCCAGGGCCGTGCCTGGGAAGGAATAGAGCTGGGACAATTAAACCAGGGGACAATTGCAGCCAAGTTGTCCCAGCTGTGAGCTCCATGCAGACACAGACTCGCTGGGCTGAGTCCCAGCCATGCCCCAAAGGGATCTGCTACCTCACCTTGTGCAGCACAGGCATTCCAGCAGCAGGGAGTGCTGACTAACCATGCCTGGCACCTTGGCAGACCCCAGGAAACCCTGTGGAGCAGAGGGAATCTGCAAAACAACAGCCTGTATGAGCAGCTGAGGGACAGTCAGAGATTTTTCTTGTTTCCAATGATGATTTATTTGCTTTGCACCTGGTTACAAACACTAATAAAACCCAATTTGCAGCAGCGTTTTTCACTCCCCTTTTTTTTGCCAGGCAGAAGAAAAAAAAATTGTGACAAAAATTCAAGAGAGATTGCAAAAAGCTCCTCAGAAAACCTTTATCACAGAATCCCAGGATGGTTTGGGTCAGAAGGGACCTTGTTCCACCCTCTGCCATGGGCAGGGACACCTTCCACCAGCCCAGGTTGCTCCAAGCCCCGTCCAACCTGGCCTGGAACACTTCCAGGGATGGGGCAGCCACAGCTCCTCTGGGCAACCTCTTCCCCAACCCTCTCAGTAAAGAATATCACCCTCATATACATTTTATTTACATTCAGATAAACCTTCAGGTGAGAAACTCCTGCTGGGTAAGTCTTCTTTTCTGATGGACTCTCTCTTGTCCTTGCCCATATCTATTTCTTGTCCTGCTTCCAGCTTTCCCTGTCTCGTTTTGCAGACACACACAGGAGTCCCAGCAGTGCAGCACTGGCAAACTCAGACCTGGAAGGGGCTGATTCCAGGGGTCATGTGTGCTTGGGAAATGGTGGGGGGTGGGAGAGGGTTAAGCCCCACACAGGCAGCGCTGGGCTGGCTGCAAAGTCTCTCCAGAGGGAGCAGAAGCCCAAGCTGCAGGTTGGAAGGAAGGGTTGGGAAGAATCTGCAAAGCCAAAGGAGGACCCAGCCTGCCCCAAAGGCTGAGCTGGCAGAGCACACGTGGCACACTCCCAGTGCTAATGGTGAGGGACACATGCAGGAGCCTTCAGGCTCCTCATCCTCCTCCCAGCCCCTCCAGACCATGGGTCCCAGTGGCTGCAGGGCTCGGGCAGAGCAGGTGTAGGGGGATGAAGGTCCAGGTGCTCACAGCATCCCTCAGGCTGCTCCAGGAGCGGGGTCACAGCATCCCTTGTGCTCCTGGAGGAATGGAAAACTGCCCTGTGGGCTCCCAGGATGACACATGAAACATTTCTGGAGGTCTCCTGCACCCCATCCCTCCCCTCCAGCTGTGCACTGGGATCACAGACACTGGGATACTCTCCAACACAACACATCTCTCTCCAGACATCCCCACTTCCCCAGGACAAACTCCCTCTGCTCTGGAAGGCTGGTACCGACCATTCCCTTCCCCATGCCTCATTTTCTACCTCCTTCCAGGGATAGGCTTGGAAAACTGAGTGTGCTGAGTGGCCTCCACAGCCACAGCAAGCACAGAGTTGTATTTCTCCTTTGCCTGGATCAGGGGGACACTGGGATTGTTTTCCACATCGTCCCAGAATCAGGAAGCTGCAGCAAAGAGGTTTTCTCCTAAAATCCCCGCGCTGTTCCATGACAGCCCCTTCTCCTCTTCTTTTTTCCACGAGCTGCTCTGAGGCTGCAGAGATGCCACAGACCACGAGAGGACACCCTCCTACCTCCGACTTCCCCGGCGCTCAACGCCTGGGTAAAAATATCCGTAATAATATTCCAGGGACCGACTGGAACACACACGTCGGAGAGAGGAGCAAGAGCGAAACAATATGTTTATCCTCCTGCTCTATCCAGCCATTTATTTAGGCAGCAAGTAGCCCTTTAAATATACAAATGGCAGATTAGGCTGGAAGAGGCAGAGCAGGGATTAGTGCCCTGCATTTGGGGATTTGTGAGTGCGAGAGGGATCGTGTCTGTGTGAGCGTGTGCCTCGTGTGTGTGTGTGTGTTGGGTGACTTTAAAATGGAATAAACCACATTTAGCAGCTAGGTAGCTATGGAAACATCACCAAAATTGTTCTCCCACCTTTCTGCCGCACTGCTTTCCGCAGCCCTGCAAATACTGTCAAGGGAGGACTGAACATTGTTTCTTATAAATAATGGAATGTAAAGAGCTACGGAAAGAATCATTAAATCAGGATCTTGAAGTGGGGATAGTTCAGAGAAAAAATTGTCCAGTAGCTCTAATATTAGTTTCTGATGACTTGGCAATGATAAGGGACTTCATTTTAATATTTCATCTGGTTTTTTCCAGTTTATGGAGCTACGCAGGCTGAGAAAAAACACAGATCCTGGTGTGTGCACCTGTGGGGAGGGAAGTGTGAGTGTGTGTGTGTGTGTATAGAAATATATCTGCACAAATACACTCCAAAACAGGCAGGCACAAACAGAAATGCACCCACAGCACTTCCATGGTTAAATAGCAAAGGACTTCACCTGCTTCCCAGGTTTTCCCACACGCTGCAGCCACAACCGGAGGCAATTCCAGCTCTGCGGCTCCGCTCTGCCCCAGCCGGGCTCCCCAGTTTCTCTGCTGACCTCTGGATTTGCTGCTAATCCTGCCCATGGCCCTCCTGGAGCGCTGCCAATCTTGTTGAGGTATTTAGAGGCTGAGAAGCCTGGTTATATATCACAGCTGATTTTAAAGAGCCTTTAAAACTGGGAATTAAATTTCAGCCCACCGGACTCAGCCGGAAAACGCTCACTTGTTTTCACTGGGGTCAGGATTTAATCCTTAAGATGCACGGAGCTTTTCCAGGGCTGAGGAGGCAGGTTGAGTCCATTTAAGCCTTGTAGGGCTGCAGGTTGTCCCCAGGTGATAGAATGATGTACAATGGCATGTTCCTGCTACCTGGCTGAAGGACCCTGAGCCAGAGGGGCTGACAGGGCATGGCCAGGACAAGGACAGGGAACACTGGGGGACTTGCTGTCTTACAATGGCAACAGGGGTCTGATCAGGTGGGCCCTGATGCCCCCAAATTGATCTAATTTTTGGATGCAAACTGCCAGATGCAGAGCCCCAAGTCTGGGGTGTCTCTACATGAGCCCTGGTTGGAAGAAAGGTCCATCCAGCCCCACCTCCACCTCCTCCAAGCCACCCATGACGTTCTTCCTGTCTTTTGCTGCCTCAGTCCTCTTAGATCAAGGTCTCCTGGTCACTTGAGGTCTTGCTGCCACCAGAGGCAGCTGTGGTTTCCTCTCACACCTTTCCTTGTGCTTGAGACAGGACACCAGAGCCACTCTCAGCACCTGAGCCCCGTGGGGTGCTCGGGGGATTGCCCAGACCCCTCACACCAGGCTCTGGGTCAGCCTCCACTTCTTCCTCTGTAACTCCCTTGCCTCTGTCCCAGCCCCCTCCTGTCACTCTGCATTCAGAGATTGGGAGCAGGTCCCTCTCCAGCCCAAAGTGCTGGTGCTTTGACAATCAGAAGGATGGAAAAACAAAACCCTTTATTGTCTATTGTTAAACTTTACTGTCTAATGTTTTAATAAACAGCCGAGTTCTTCCTCCGCTCATTAAATCCGCAGTAAAGCAGGATGGAGGCCAGTTTATGAGATTCTATCTGCACCACTAACATACAAATGGGAGGGCTTGGCAGCTGCAAACAGCTACTCCCAGTTCCATGGCTTCCTGCCTGCTCCAAGGGCTGGATCTGCTGCTGCTTTGGAAGGACAGCTCATTCCTGCTCCTGGGAATGGGCAGAGAGTGGCATCTCTCCAGGGCCCTCCTCAGTCAATCCTGCACTGAACTCCATATCCAGACAGTGCCAATATGGTGTTCTGCTCCCAGGAATGAGTGGGAATTCCTCCTGGAGAGGACCAGTGGGACACAGCACCCCAGAATGGTTTCAGACAGGTGAGCTGAGCTCTGCTGTTCACTCCTGATTCTCTGGCAACTCCTGGCAGAGTTTTAATGCCATGTTGGGTTGGTCAGGGGCACACTGGAAATTTTAAATTGTTCCCCCCCAGCTCCTGTTGTCCCCACAGCAACACAGAGGCCAAGGGGCCATGAGGAGCCTCAATAATTCACTGCATGGGAGCTAAACCAGCTCCAGCTCTAGCTTAAAAATAATGAAACCCCCGGGGTCTGGGGGGAGAGGGATGGGACAGGTGTCACCCAGTCCCACAGCCCAACAGTCCCCCTGCAGCAGCACCAAAGCTGGGACCCTGCTTGGTGGACTCAATGCCTGGAGAAACTTAATCCCTCTGTTATCTCTGGGCTGATTCATGTTTGCTGGAAAGCATTAGCACCCTTTAATCTTTGTTTTCCCAGGAACCCCCTGCCTTCAGCTGTTGGCCTTGTGGACTTGAACATGAGCAATCATGGTGGTCCATCACATTCCCTCTGAGTAGCACTGACTTCTAAACACCTTCCAAAAAGCTTTCAGCCACTTGTGCTCTGAAAGCAATAATGATCATCCAGGCCCCCATCCCCAAGCAATTTTAATAGCTCACAGTTGTTGCACCAGCTTTGATTATCAGCAGTGAGGGTCCCTCTCCTCTGCTGGCAACAGATCCCAGGTTTCCTTCTCACCAACATTTGGGGGCTCTTCCAACCCTTTGTCCAGTCATAAAATTATGAGCACATTATCCCTGGGCAATGACTTGCAATTGTCTCTTTTTATTATTCAATAAACAGTTTGGAAACCAACCCCCCGAGTGAGAATAGAAACCAACTTGCTACTTACACATCCAGAAACAATGCTGCAAGAAGAGAGGGTGAAGGAGCATGGAGAGGTAGCAAAAAAGCCAGAAAGGAGAGAATTTTGTAAGATTTTTTTAAAATAATGAATGGAAAACGTGGTGTAGGACATTTGCAGGAGAATGGGAGAGAAGAGGAAAAACCTTGAGAAAAGCTACAGGGGAAAGTTGCTGGAACAAATTTCCTTGAGAACAGTTTGATGTTGGCACATCACACCATCATACCTGGGTCCCAAATGTCAGCATTCCTTTGTGAACACTCCTGGAAAGCCTTGGAAAAGAAAAACACAGCAGTTATCTGACACAGTACAGCCACAGTCCTTCCAGCTCCATTACAGCTCTGTATTCCCAGCTATAGCTGGGAGAAGGGGCTTTGATGGAAGAAGGAGATTGTTCTAAGTGAAACAGAGATGCAGTTTACTGAGAGTGAAAACTAGTCCTAAATCTCAGCCTAATTGCATTATAAATAGCCTGGATGCTTTCCTTCCATCCACAATCTCGTTAAACCTCCAAATAGATGTATATACAATCTCACATTTTCTAAACATTTCTATTCAGCTTTCTGTTTCAATGTGACATTTTTTATTTCAAAGTTGACCTGTTTTGAGGAGTAGGAAAATTAACTGAATTCTCCCAAAATCAAAACACTTCACTCGGGGTTGAATAAAATGGTGGGAGGGTTTTGGTCTGTTGTTTTTTCTTCCTTTTTCCAAAGAAATATACTCCTTGCTGGGAACTACCAGAATGGATTTTATTCATTCATTTGAATTCTAGTTCAGCCATGGAACAGAAAAAAAAAGCCCACCCTCTACACAATTTGCACAGCAACAATTTCCAGCCTGCTTTTACATTTCAAATGAAGCTTATCTAATCTATCCCATGGATTTGGGATATAGGAATTTGAAGTGTGACTAGGGATCGATAAATTGAGTAATGGGTTTTGTCTAAAACAAAGGTTTCTCAGGGAAATGTCTGTGGTAAAAGAACTGTCCTGCTGGACATGGATTTCTCTGGGTACCCATCCCTGTGTTCATTGGCAGCTCTGGAAATGAGGGTGAGTGGAGAGTTCGTAGCACAGGTTGGTCTGACAGGCCAATCTCTGGGTGAATTAGCTTTAAATTGGATATTGGGAAGAAATTCTTGGCTGGGAGGGTGGGGAGGCCCTGGCACAGGTTGCCCAGAGAAGCTGTGGCTGCCCCTGGATCCCTGGAAGTGTCCAAGGCCAGGTTGGAGCAACTTGGGCCAGTGGAAAGTGTCCCTGCCCATGGAGGGGGTGGAACAAAATTATCCTTAAGGTCTCTCCCAACCCAAACCATCCTGTAATCCCATGAATTCACTCACAAGCTCTCACTGGAAGGTCTGGGCAAGATGACACAGCAGGAGGTTTTCAGGGGTTTTTTGAGCTATCCCAATGCCATTCTTCTATTCTGCAACACTGGAAGGGGAAAAAATCCATTTGGATTCCTATTTGCACATCTCAGAGCTTTTGCTCCAGGCTGCCCAGAGGCTGTTGGACAACTCTGTGCTCTCACCAGGTTTCCCTGACAATGCCTACAAGATTTTGTTTCTAAAGCCAGACTCCAAGCACAGATCTCCCCTGCACATCAGCCCTCATCTGAAGCCTCGCTCGAGTGAGATCTGTGCAGCTTCCCGAGAGCAGAGCTCTGAACCCGCCCAAACTTTTCGCTAAAGGTTGTGTTGGGATTGCTCAGCAATCAGTGCATGAGCTGCTAATGTGCAGCTCGTGATTGCTGGGAGCAATCACGGGGGCCGGGAACAGCAGGATTCAAAGGAAGATCAGCCACTCGCACAAGGTAACAAGGACATCTCCAAATGAGCAGCTATTGAATTGGGACCGGGAGCTAATTTCTCCCAAGGGAAGGTGATTTGTTAACGGCCTCTTGAAGAGTTTCTGATAGAGCCAAGGGAAGGGTGACGATTCCTCCTGTCACCAGCCCCTGAGGATTATTCGTTCTCCTTTGGAATGAAAACTAAAGCTTCTTGAAGGAGGGGGACAAGGACTACAGCAGCAGCACAGGTCGAGGAACATGTTGAGTTGGGAGGGACCCACAAGGATCACGAGTCCAACTCTCAGCCCTGCCTGGGACCATCCCCAGACGCTTCAGGTTCAAAGCCCTGCTGCCTGAGGCAGAGGTTCTCCAGCCCCAGACGAGGGCTGACCCCTCCCTGTTTGGGATGTCCCAGGGTTTTCCCCCACCTTGCTGCCGCTCCAGACCCTGCAGGGAGCTACATCACAGCTCCAGCTACTGCACAGGTGCTCAGTGCATTCCCACCACCTACATTCCCACCCAAAAATGGCTCCAGCCAAGCAGGAGTAATTTGAGACAGAAAATCCTCTTATTCAGGCAAAGGTGCTGCTTCTCACTCCACTGCCATTCACACCCCTTGTTTTGGTGGGCAGCTGTGTCACTGGGGACTTGCCAGACCTTTGGTTGGCCAACTGCCAAGACCAGAAACGTCACAAATAAGTCTTTACTCCTTTCTCTTTCCCAGTCCTTCTCTAAATACCTCTGTGACACCATCAGGCTGAGACACAGCCACTGCTCACCTTCAGGCACTTCCATGGGCACAGCGACTTTCCACATGGACACCGTTCCACCCTCCTGGGAAGAAGAGTCTCCTTGAAGCCTCCTGGAAGCCTGAGGGTGTGGTAGAGCTGCTCAAATGGAGCGAGTCCTGTAAAAGATCAAGGGCACCAGGCTGAGACAGAGAGGTTCAGTTTGGCTGCAAAAAGTGCAAGTCTGTGACTGAGAGCAGAGTTATTTCCTCCTGAGAAGTCTGATGGGTCACACTCCTCTCCCAAAGCATGAGCCCACTCACACCCAGGCAGAGCTGGTCAGCCCCAAATGCAGGATGGAGAGTTTAACCCCCAAAATCCCCAGGTGAGGGGAGCAGAGCCCTGCAGAAGGGATGATGTTCTCCACAGCCACCAGCACAGAAGCATCCGGCCCTGGGGCTCTGCTCCAGAGACAGAGAACATGAGCAAAGGTAAAAATAGAGCTCAGACAGAGCAGTAAAATAAATCAGTGACAGAATCTCAAAAAGAGACAAATGAAGTTGAAAGTTGTCCTTGTTTATTTTAATGTTTGGAATGTTTTGCAGGTGATTTATGCCCCCACTTCAATGTGCTTCTCTCTCTTTGTCTCTCTCTTTCTCTCCTTTCACTCTTTTGTTTTTTTTTGTTTTTTTTTTTTTGCTCTAAAACAGAGGAAAAAAAAAATATTTGGGAGTTAATTGGATTTCCAGGCTTCGCAGCCAGACACTGTAATTGATCTCTGAAGAGATGGATTTGTGGGTTAGCTGGGCATGAATTTGACAACAGGCGAGGGAAGAGAAGAAAGATTTCCCCCTGCACACAGAGAAAAATGGGGTCACATTGGCAGGGCCAAGTCTCCCCTTTCCCCAGATTTCCAAGTTAAATAGTGCTTGTTTCTTTGGGCCCCCTCCAGGAAGAGGGCCAGGAGATCTGGGCTGACTGGGAAAATCCCCTTCTTTAGAGCTACGTCTCAGAGGAAATATTTTGGCTCTTATTTTGTCCCAGGTTTTTGAAGTTACTCATGGAAAAATGCCTCTTTGCCTTTAATCTGTGACATGGGACACTCCTTTCCTTTCCATACCCTCTGTGTCCTGCCTTGGAAGTCCATTATCTCTGGATGTCTCAAGAAAGATTCCCTGTACCTGCAGCTCCTGCCACCCCACATATACCCCAGTCAGTGTTGCTCCTCACCCTGGACCAATCTTCACCTCCAAACCCACACCTTTCACCTCTACTCTCCCTAAAAGGATGGTGTTACCTTCAATCTCCTGGAGTTTCCTGTCAGAGCAGATCAGTTCACACCGTGAGGGGAAGAGGAGACACTGAGCTGGGGGTACAGGGATGCACCTGACCCCTCATATTCATTGTGCCCCTCCAAAGCAAGTTCACACTGTGGGACAGGAGGCCCATGGGAAGCACAACAAACCCTGACCCTGCAACAAAGGTTCCCCCTCTGTTGCACACAGCAAAGAAATTTATATTCATGGACTCACAGACTGTGCTGAGCTGGAAGGACCCACAAGGACCATCCAGTCCAACCCTCAGCCCTGCACAGGCCCAGCCCCAAGAGTCACCCCCTGTGCCCCAGAGGATCAGCCAAACCCTCCTGGAGCTCTGGCAGCCTTGGGGCTGTGCCCACTGCCCTGGGGAGCCTGGGCAGTGCCAACCACCCTCTGGGGGAAGAACCTTTCCCTGAGATCCAANGAGCAGATCAGTTCACACCGTGAGGGGAAGAGGAGACACTGAGCTGGGGGTACAGGGATGCACCTGACCCCTCATATTCATTGTGCCCCTCCAAAGCAAGTTCACACTGTGGGACAGGAGGCCCATGGGAAGCACAACAAACCCTGACCCTGCAATAGTGGTTCCTCCTCTGTTGTACACAGCAAAGAAATTTATATCCATGGACTCACAGACTGTGCTGAACTGGAAGGACCCACAAGGACCATCCAGTCCAACCCTCAGCCCTGCACAGGCCCAGCCCCAAGAGTCACCCCCTGTGCCCCAGAGGATCAGCCAAACCCTCCTGGAGCTCTGGCAGCCTTGGGGCTGTGCCCACTGCCCTGGGGAGCCTGGGCAGTGCCAACCACCCTCTGGGGGAAGAACCTTTCCCTGAGATCCAACCTGCCCCTGCCCTGACACAGCTCCAGCCCTTCCCTGGGTGCTGTCCCTGGTCCCCCCAGAGCAGAGCTCAGTCCTGCCCCTCCTCTGCCCCTGCCCAGGGAGCTGGAACTGCACTGAGCTCTCCCCTCAGTCTCCTCTGCTCCAGCTGAACACACCAAGTGCCCTCAGTGTCCTCACACGGCTCCAAATCAAGGCCCTTCCCCATCTTCATCTCTCCATTGGACACTCTCCAATGGCCTCAGATCTTTCTTATATTGTGTCCCCCAAACTGCCCCAAGATTGCAGGTGAGGCCACTCTGGTCTCAGTTTAGCTGCTGCAAGAGGCCTGATCCTGCTGTGCTGGATGGAGCCATCCTGGAGGATGCCATGCCTGGAGGTCCCTCACTGAGGCCTGTGCTGGTCCCAGCTCCACAGCAGATGGGAAGCAGCCGTTCCCGACAGACGGCCGCGCTCCGGCAGCGCCCGCAGGGAATCCAGGCTCCCACACATCTCTGCAGGTAAACCCTCTGGGGAATTTGGTGCAAAATGCACATAGCAACAGATTTCCAGGAGTCAACCCCGTGGTTTAGCACTGTCTGTCTCCAGAGGGGATGAACCAGGCATTTCTGGGAATGTGGCCACACGGTGCAGAAAGGCAAACGCTGCTTTCCCACGCAGAGCATCCTCCTCCTACCATGAGCTGCACCCACCCCTCCCTCCCAAAACACTCAAGCTTCCTAAAGACTTGGGTTGTTTTGGAGATGCCACATCCCAGGAAACAGCACTCTGCAAAATTCTTCTCTTCAGCATAAGATTCCTCCTGGCTTGTTTCACTTTTTGCTGCACATTTATTCCAAAGACCAGTCTGAGGATTCACTGGTACAGCTCACGAGGAGCCAAGAAAAATCCACAGCCTTTCTCAGACAGGCCCCCCTTCCCCTCAAGGGTAACTCAAAGAATGGTATCACATTCCTATAAACCTGCCAACATGCCCAGGAGATGAGGAATTGCAGTCCTTTTATCCATTAGAGACCTCTTGGAAAAGCCAAGCACAACCCAAGCCTGTGTTAGTTAAGCCATGATGATGTTTTGCTGCTCAGAATCAACCCTATAATAACTGACCCAGCGTTTTGGGGCTGCTGACACCACCCTGGCACAGCCCTGCAGGAGGAAACACGGAGTTTGCACAATGAATAATTAAAGCCTGGAGCCAACTTCCACGGGAAGTTGTGGTGGCCAAGAATTTGTGACATTTCGGAGAGGAAGCCGGCACGTAGACAGGGAACAAGAATAGCTGGAGTTACAACAGCTAAATACCAACATCTCTGCTGAAAGTGATATTAATATTGCAGGCAACCTGCAGCTATTGGGGATGATGAGCAGATCTAACACGAGGCAGCTTCGCCTTCTGCTGCATTTCCCTTTGCAGCACCCGCTCCTGGCCGCCCCTCGGAGAGGATACAGTCACGTGGATCCCAGGCAGTTCCTGCAGCTCTTATCCTCCAGTTTAGTTTTTCTACAGCCTGTGTCAAAAATACTAAACAGCCTTATTTTGCCGTGGTTTGCAGTGGGTATAAAGCTCCGTGTAATGAGAGACTCCTGGAATTGCAAAGCAGGTTTGCGGCGGGAACGCTGCTCCTGCAGGTGGAAGATATCACTCACTCCCCAGCTTTACAGCTCCTCCAGCCTGTGACAGGGAAGCAGCTCACAAATGGTCACGCGAAGGAAAACATCTGTTAGGAACTAGCAGGTACACAGATCATCTGCAAATTGCACAGCTTGGGCCTGGGTTTGCCTGGCTTTGCTCCGCAGCTGCCGGTGCCGCCACACGGGAGGAGGCTGCGAGCAGCAGGGACCTCCCCGGAGCTGGGAGGGGAGGCAGCACCAGCACAGCATCCCACCCAGCCTGCAGGTCGTGCTGCAGGCATTAGTGACCTCGGGATCGCTCCAGAAAGTCGGGTTATACTCCACAGCAGTGTAGTGCCCCTGCCCTGCAGAGCCAGGTCTCCCCTGCCCAGAGGATCCCGTTTTCCCTCCCACGGGCTCCTCGCTCTGGCAGCGCTGCCCTTCGCCTCCACCTCACACACAAAAGGTTTCCTGGTCTCTGCTAGACCTTTACATCTGCTTTGTGTTATGGGGCTTACATCAGGAAACAGAAGGATTCTGTTTCCATCAGGCAGGATCTCAGGTTGATCTCCAGCCAGACTTTGGGACTCGACTGCAGTTCCCAACTCCGTGTGCCGTGGCTGGAGAGAAGGAGCATGGAATCCTACAATGGCTTGGGTTGGAAGAGACCTTCAAAGGTAATCTAGTCCAACACCCCTGCCATGAGCAGGGACATCATTCACTGATCAAGCTGCTCAGGATCCTCCTCCCTTTGTTCCCACCTCTGTAAAAGGACTCAGACACCTCAGAAGCAAAGCAAAGCCCCACTGTGTCCAAAATCCTGCTGAGGATTGGCCTCTGGAGTCCTTCCCAGCCTCACACAAGCTCTACCCCAAGGAGCCAAGGGGGCAATTTCACCTTGGGGGGCAATTTCACCTTGTTCTTTCTACTTTAAAATTAAAAAAAAAAAAAAGAGATTACATTATGTATATGCTTTTTATTCCTTGAGAGGAGCAAAGGGAACAGGAGAAGGGGATCCATCCCTGGCACTGCACTTCCATTGCCTCCTCTGAGCTCCTGCTGCCCTCAGCTCCCTGTCAGACACATCAACGCCTCTGGCACGGGATTTATCATGTCAAGAGGAGTTCACCACTTCTGGCACTGAGCAACAAGGTTTATTAAGTCCAGGACACACACCTCAGCAATCAATGGGAATTTCAACTGCGACTTCACTGAGAAAGGGATCAAACCTTTTAAAATCCCATTCCTCAAACACAGAAGTCCTTTGCACAGAGGCATTTTGCAGAACTACAAGTAAACCTGTGCTCCAGGTGGGCAAAGAGTTGCTGTAGTGAGTCTGTAGACACTGTGTGGGAAGCACCATGCAAGCCTTGTCACCCAAAATTGGGGTCAAGGACAGTGAGCTCAGCCTGGGACTGGCTCCAAGGATCATCAGAGCAAAGGTGGCCTTTTTGCAAGAGACAGCTGCTGGGAAAACCTGACTTGTTAGTCAAAGAAAATGAAGGTGCAGAAGTGGTAAAACTGTTCTCTCTCCTTGTATCAGGAGGTTTAACATGAAGGAAGAGAAAGTGCTGTTTAAGGTGAAAGGACAACATCAGCAAAAGGTCACAACTCACTCATGAATAAATTTAGGTGAGAAACTAGGATAAGGCTCCTGGCTGTCCAAGCAATTAGAGGGAAAGGCAATGCAATAGGAATGGTTTTTCAGCTTAGGAGGGGGCTGAGGCGTTTCATGGGCTGCAGTAGAAGAGAGCAGCACCTGGGGTCCTGCTGGTCCTGCCCCAGCCCTGTTTTGGTTGTAAAGCAGCATCTCCACAGCCCTGCAGACCGAGGATGTCAGAGCCAAGGGGTGCTGGGACAGACAGCTGATTCAATTGGAAAAAAAACATGACAAGTGTGAGGTCTGGGTCTGAGACAGAGCAGTACAACCAAGGGAAATAGAAATCAGCAATCTCCACTGACGCTCAGAAAGCAGCTGCCCAGGCACTGGGATGAGAGGGCGAAGCACGAGCAGATGCTCTCTGCTGACAAACCAGCCCTGCCTGTCCTGCAGCCCACACGGAAATCCATATAGAAAATCATTAAACAATTACAAGCTCCATCGAAAGGAGATCATCCTTTGAAGACATTTCCCCAGAAAGCTCCGTTTGCAGTTTTCACACAACCCCCTGCTCATCAGAATAATTGCCAGGAGTAAATGCTCTGTACATCAGCAAACACTGAGCAGAAGGAGAGCGAAGCAAAATGAGCCACAGCAACCCCACCAGTTCTGCCTCTGTGCAAAGCCACAACCCTCACACCGAGAGCCCCATGGAGACACCACCAGCAGAGCACCCACTCTCACCAGCCCCAGCGACCTCCAGGGAAATGGGCTGTTCCCAGCAGAGAAAGAAAGGGTTTTTTTCCTAAAATAATTCCTCTGTGCCAGCTCAGCGGTTTGCCAGAGGAAATGATCCACCTGAAAAAATTACCCAGCCAAAAAAAAAGTGAGTTCTAATACACTACCTGATTTAACACACAATATTATCACTCCCTACAGACAGAAGCTTCTCCTATTTTGAAGGTGCTTAAGCACCTGATTTCAGTTAGGCCTAAATACTGCTCAAAAATCTGGCCTTTCATGCAGAACCAAGATAATCTTTGAAGACACAGCAACTCAACCGGCTTTGCTAAATCAATCTCACTGTTATTTTATTCAGCGCAAAAGAAGTTCCCAGGGATCCCATTTCCACCAGAACTTGTTAACAATTTATAACTATCACCTTGATCATTAAAAACAAACAATGGGAAAGAAAAAGAAATCATTAAATTAATCCTTGAACTGGAATCCCAGAAGGGAAAATGAATTATTTTTCAAGACTGCCAGAATTAGGGGTCGGATCGTGTAAAAACACGGAGAGTGAAGGCGTGGATACAGTGCCAGGCAGCATCTGAGGCTGCTGGGGGTCACAGGGGGGGCTGCTTTGCTTCAGAGCTCTTGGATTTTGTTCTCTACAGAGCTTGGCAACCACGTTGTGTTCCAGCAAGGCGACATTCAAGGCGGGATGAGCCTCTCCAGCTCCCAGAGGGATTCCTGGTGGAGCATGGGCTGTGCTGGGGGTGGATTGGAGGCAGCTCTGCAGAAACAACATGAGGACCTGGACCACAGCCTGGCACCCCTGGGCTTCTGGGGAAAGCACCTCAGGCCTTAGGAGCTCTGACTGTCCTGCCTCAGCCAGAATTCCCATCCCTCCCACCCAGCCATGTTCCAGTGGGCTCCTTGTCCCAGCCCAAACTCCTAAATTAAGGCAGGAAGGTCTGTAGGAAACACTGAGAGCTTTTATTAGAGCAGCTGATAGAGACAGAAACAAGGACACTTCTTGGATGCAGAGGCTGCTCCTGTCTCCTGAGAATCCAAGCCCACACACTTGTCGGGTTTGGGTTGGATTTTTTGGGGGAGACTTTGTTTTCACCATTTGGACTAAGAAAGGCATTAATTATCCTGTAAAAGCCACAGCTATCCACACTTACAACCCCCCCACCACTGAAAACAAATGCCTATATTAAATGCAGAATAAACAGTGTGGAGGCAGGAGGGAGAAGCATCTTTCCATGGGGAGGCCAGGCAATAGGATCCTGGCTTCAATCCCATCCCAAGGGAATGCCAACATGTGCTTCATGCCCTGCATGTCACAGAGTAATTGCAGGTGATAATGGGAATGGATGAACTGGAAGGACAAAACATGTTCCCCAGTTACCTGCATTCATTGCAGTCACAGAACCCTGGAGTGGCTGGGGTTGGAAGGGACCTCTGGAGATCATCCAGTCCAACCCCTCTGCCAAGGCAGGGTCACCTGGAGAAGGTGACACAGGAACATGTTCAGTTGGGTTTCGAATCAGAAGATGTGCTGAGTTGGAAGGGACCCACAAGGACCATCCAGTCCCACCCTCAGCCCTGCACAGGCCCAGCCCCAAGAGTCACCCCCTGTGCCCCACAGGATCAGCCAAACCCTCCTGGAGCTCTGGCAGCCTTGGGGCTGTGCCCACTGCCCTGGGGAGCCTGGGCAGTGCCAACCACCCTCTGGGGGAAGAACCTTTCCCTGAGATCCAACCTGCCCCTGCCCTGACACAGCTCCAGCCCTTCCCTGGCTGCTGTCCCTGGTCCCCCCAGAGCAGAGCTCAGTCCTGCCCCTCCTCTGCCCCTCTCAGGAGGTTGGAACTGCACTGAGGTCTCCAGAGAAGGAGACTCCACTCCCTCCCCGGGCAGCTGCTCCAATGCTCTGTCACCCTCAAGGGAAGTTCTTCCTCGTGTTGAGGTCCACGATGCTGGACCGAAGTCATGAAAAGCTTGGGAAAGTCAGGATTTCTTCCCTGCTTGGCTGAGGGCAGCGTCCTTCCTCACCGGAGCAACCTCTCCCGGCTGGGCAGGCTGCTCCACCCCAGAGGGCACTGCCACCCTGGCGACTGCCCGCTCTCAGTGCCCCATCACACCCTGGCAGGGGCTGCCACGTCCCCACCCAACACAAATCACTGGGGCGTCACCTCCGCGGGGCCAGGACGGGAAGGGACCGTCCCACTTCCTCCATGGAAAAGGGGCTGTGGCGGGGAACGGAGGTGGAAAAGTCTGGGTGGGGGAGTGGGAAGCGAGGGCCTTCACTTTTTCAGGCTGTTAACTGTAATTAGCCTGGTTTCTCAGATGTAATCATCCCGCGAGCTCAAAGCAAACACCCCGGAGGAAATTGCACAGTTAAAGACAGCGTGGCATTAAAAATAAATTACGAGAGTCCTGCTCGCTCTCGCTGCGGATCTGTCAGCGTTTTCCCTCGAAAAGCCGCGGCTTGGGGGAGCTGGAATCACCCAGCTGTGACTTTCCCTGCCAAACTGTCTGCCTAGACACAGGATCGCCGCGGCTCTCAGGATGCAGAATTCCAAACAACCCCCCCGCTCCCGGCTCAGGAGACGTTCAGCTTTGTCACAGCCCAATTACGGCATCGCTGCGCTTTGGGGGTGGGGAGCCTGTTTTGTTTGGGGTTTTTTCCCAGAGGAATTAAATTCTGCAGGCCACTTAATCCAGCGCACGAACAAAGCGAGTGAGGTGTTTGGAAACAAGGCAGCAGCGAACACATCACAATATTCCTTCCTCTGGCACAGGGAGCTCCCGAGCCTCTTCTCCACTGCCCTTTTTGTTGCTGCTTGAGCGGTTCCCGTAATGAGGGCTGTGCTTTATCCCAAATTTCTATCCCACGAGGTGGAGGGAGCCAGGCAGTTCAAGAGTTGGAGTCAACAGGGAGCTGGATCTGCCCAGAGGCTCGTGGCTCATCGTTTTGTTGGCTCCCACACACAGAGCCGTGCTCAGCCTCCAGCCCCGTGGCCACTGCTCCGAGATGTGCAGCTGAATCCCGGGGGAAGGAAGGAAGGGGAGCTGGGGAGCAGGTCTGAGCTCCTCACACAACATGTGCTGAGCCCACCAGGGAAGGCTCAAAGCTTTCTGTTGGCTGACTTCTGGTTTTGGAGTGTCTTTTCCGTCCGCTGCTGTAAGACAACACCAGCCCAGACTCAGCCAGACACTTAAAGCCAGCAGAGCTGTGCTGGCTCAGCTCAGCAGAAGACCTCCCAATGTCATCCCAAAGTGCTTTCCCTCACATCACTCCTGTCCCATGGCAAGTCCCTTCACGGGGACAAAAGCTCAGATCCAAAAAAGGTGTGGGTGACCTTGAGGGAGGACGTGGTGAAGTCAAAACAAGCTGTGTCACACAGGGAGGGATATCCCGGGAAGGAAGCGGCACCTCAATGGCTTGAAAAGCTGTAAGAGACACTCACACACCTTCTGAACACCTGCAGAGAGCTGGGATGTGAAACCACCCCCAGACCCTCACTTTCATCACCAAACACCACTCATTCTGCCACAGCTGAGCTGGGTGAGACACTCCCAGGAACCCTGGATAAGATCCTTTCTCTACAAGAGATGACCCAAAAAATATCAGTCCAGTGGCTTTCATCAGAAAAACAGCTTCCCTCAGGAGTCCTGCAAATGGGCTTCTCCAGAGCAGCCCCTTGCCCTGTGTTGTGGGTAATTAGTGGCTGTTTCTGGAGAATGAGATACAACCTCCAGCAACACCAAGCCCCACTTAGTTAAAACCCTAATGCTGCTTAGAGAATGAATCAATCCCACTGACTCTGCTCTCCACATATCTAGTCACTCACAGGATGCAGAGAACACGTCTGGAGAGCCCATTAAAAGCCACTCGACTGGAAAATAGTTTCTGGCCTAATTCTAGTGCTGGGGTCTGGGTCGGGGAGAGAAACCTGACAGCGAGAGTGTGTCTGCGGGGAGGAGGAGGCAGGGATGTTAACTACTCCACCAATCTGATGTATGGCACTCTCCAGGAGTAATTAATAATTAATATTCGGAGCCTGCTTAAATCTGTTGACTCTGTAAACCACAGCCTCTCACTTAAAGGCCTCTCAGCGTGCTGAGGCAAAGTGGAGAACACCCCCCATGGAGGGACTCGGCACAAACAAGAGCAGCAGCAGGTCCCAGCTACTCAGCCCCAGTTTTTATCCCTCTGCTTCCCCTGCCCTCCTTGTCCTGTTGAATTCAGCATCATTCCTTACCTCTGAGCAGAGGTGGATGCAGATGAGGAGCCCTGGCTCTCTGGTCACTGCAAGGCTGCTGCTGGTGCTTTAGCAGGGGCAGGAGGATCCTGGGTTAGCACAGGACACTGAACTCACCAAACTCCTTCAGAGGGTGTGCTCAGATGTTCCCAGGCAGTGGGCCATGTGTTCCCTGCCAGAGGATACACAGGACAGCAGTGGAGGGCCCCTGGGACATAAATGCTGCCAAAATACAGTGCTCTTGTCTCCTTTCAAGCACTTGGGGTTGACTTGACTGGTAGTTAATTCACTTATTTTCCCCAAGTCGAGTCTGTTTTGCCCTTGATGGCACCTGGTGAACGGTCTCCCTACCCTTATCTCAACCCACAAGACTTTCTGTTTTCCCTCCAGTTGAGGAAGGGAGTGATGGAGCAGCTTTGGTGGGCACCAATCCAGCCAAGGTCACCCCAGCACAGTCCAGGATAGATTATCAGACTTACAGATGGATTTATCCAGTTCAGGAGCTGGGCTTGTTGCACCAAAGATCAATTAGAGCTTTCTGAAGGCTGAAATGCATCATCAGGGCACTGCAGTTCACTGCCTTCATTCCAACCAACCCCCCTTCCCACGGATCCATGCAGCCCTCGTTCCAAGCTGCAGGTGTTACTCACAGTCCCCCTGTTCTCCCCTCCTGCCATCACTGTCCCCACCTCCATCTGAGTTTCAGCCAGCAGAAGGTGCCTGATGTCTGGGCACGGTGGCCATGGCACCTGTGGGCTCTGTGAGTTAATAATAACACAGGGCTGAGGATCCACAGCATTCCCCAGCCCAGCTGTGAGGTTTCCCAGCCCACCTGAGGTTACACACTGAGGGTGGAACGGGGCAGGACGCGGCTTCTGGACGGGAACCACAACTCCCAAGGAACAAGATCTTCTCCTCTAAATGTCACAAACCAGAAGAACTTGAGGGTCTGGGCCGACAGTTTGTGAATCTGGGCCTGTGGGATCCCCCAAATCTCTGTAACATCAGCTCCAGGGACAGCCTGACTTGCCCAGAAATCCCCTTTTCTTTTGACTTTAGTCCAGATTCAAAGACAGCCCTTAATAACTTTTAGTATCACATGGTGGGGTAATTGGATACACACAGATTTGGGTCATTCATTATATGTGTCTATTATTACTTGTGCTGTATTCCAAGTTTGGTAAAAGACAGGAAATGCACTTTTCATTATAAAAAACATTATTTTATCCCCTGCATTACAAGTTATATTTTATCACAGCTACAATTTAATGATGATGATAGTCTTCTAAGATACAGCAAATACTTTAACTCAGTAGGTCACATTTTATACCTTATTCCCCATGTAAATTTTAAATTCTGTTCAGTTACTTTCATCAGTATTCAACAAATACAATCCCACTGAAATTTGTTTTTCTTTCCAAAGGGTAATGGAAAAAGGCCTGCTTGTAGCATTCAGATGGGAGCACACCTAAAAATACCTAATACCAGGAAACAATTATACATCTTCACTTGAATTAATAATTTGCATTTAGAAAGGAGGAAAATATGCCCATAAATAATTTTTCCCCAGCTTCCTATATAAAACAAGGACAACCAATGTGAAACTGGAGTTAAAAAGTACCGAGGACGTGGTTGTCCTGCAAAGGTGTAAACTGGTTTTAAACACTGAGAAACCAAACCTCGTGTGAATGAACCACGGGAGAATGTGGCAGTTCTTGCACTGTGGTGCAAAAGACCAATATTTTTGGGGGGAAAAGAGAAACAACAAACAAACCTGGTTTCTTAGTTTCCTTTGTTTTTATGAATATTGTGTTTGTATTCCAAGCCATTAAGTCCTCTCTGGAATCCCCCAGTGAGATAGAGACTTAACAGTTCTGGTTCCCCCAAATTTCAACAACTGAAGGAAAATAGGGAAATTAGGAAATACTTTTCTCTCTTATTTCCTCTTTACTATAATAAGAAAAACAATAATTTGGGTTTGAATGGAACCTATAAGTGAACTTAAAACAAAACACTTTGTTTGGTCACCAGCTCTGTAAAGTTGGGTAAAACTCCCAGAAAAATGTATGTGAGGTTTGAAATGTGAAGTTGAGCATTTTCCTTAGGAAAGGTGAACAGAGAGCAGGATTTTTTGGGGAGCACAACTCCCCTCCCATATCCCATAGTTAAACTCTTTGCTGTATCTTTGCTGTGCCCCTGAAATGTTGGAATTCTAAATGAACTTCCAAGTGTTTCAGGGTTACCAAAGGTTGGGTGGGAAGACACATGAAAAAAATGCTCTTGTGGAAAAACATAATCTACCCATCCATCTTTTTTTGCTGTTGGTTTATTGAGATTTTTATCAAGGAGGACCCAGTGGGTCCAGAATCTCTGCTGGGGCTTCCAGATGCTAAGATTTGGTATCACTGTGCAGGGAACAGGAGAGAGCCAGTGCATCCAGAACCCCTGGCACCTGCCACCACCAGGCTGCACGTGGCTGGATTAACAGCAGCTGCCAGCTGAATTCCAGCCTTTCCCCTTCATCCACAGATCTCCACCACCAGAGGAAAAGCAACTCTTCAGGTCTAAGCATCAGGCTGGACAGCCAGGAACAGAGCTAAGAGACACCGAGCACAGAAGGAGCGCAGGGAAGTGGCTGTTCTGAGCTGATTTTCATGGATGTTGCCATGAGCAGCAGCACTGAGTCCCCCCCTGCTGACCCCGACCCCCACCAGCACTCCCTCAAAACAAGTCTCTCCATAATCTCCATTCCCTCTTCTCCCCCTCAGGTTCAACCCTGCTGAGCACAACAACATCCCCCTGGGAGAAAGATGGAGCATGGGAGGTTGGAGAGAGCACGAGCCTCGTCCCATCAATCCCAACAGCAATCCCACAGCAGCAGCTCCAGACAACCACCTCCATTTTGGAGTAATGATGGCATTCCTGTTAGGAACTGTGGAGACAACAAGGCAAACACTGGTCATCGTTGTTGTACAAGGCACAGGAGGCAGTTTAGGGTAATAAATGTTTGAAATGCAGAGAGAGAGAGAGAGAACAGAACACACAGGGGAGCCCCGTGGGAGCTGCATCTCTCTGGCTGTGCTGAACAAAGTCCATCCTGATTGCTCTGTCTGGAGCAACATCTCCTGTGGTGATGCCCAAGCTGAACAATTCCAAGTTCCCCCTGACTGGTGGGTGCTCTGCCTGCAAGGATCCTGCTGCCTTTGCAGCCAAACCAAACAAGAACACTCCCAGGGAAGGGAGGAGGAAATTTATACTCAGAGAGTCATTAAACTGGAAAGACCTCCACGATCATCAACGTTCCTTCACGGGAAGGACAAGCCCAGAACTGCCAGTGTTGTGTTGGCAGTGGCCTCCTTGCCACCCTGTGCAGGTACCACCCTTCAATGGAGCCCAGGTTGAATTTGCACAAAGGGAAATGCCAATCTCAGGCTCCCAGCACTCCACTGCCTCCACTCTCCCTCTGAGCCTTGTTAGGAGCTGTGCTGCCAGCATGGCTTAAATGCCTCAGCAATGGGATCCAGTCATTCCAGATCAGCACTCTGCCTGTACCTATTCCATGGAACTCTACAATTTAAACCAGGAGAACAACCTGCAAACAACCTGTATTTTCAAATTTGAGCGAGAATAGCTGGTAATAAATGTACAGTGTCAGTACAAGCCTGGGAAAGCTCAGCTGCCTTTTCCATAGTCACTGGTTTGTAAAAATTTTAAAATACTTATTATGTCATTCTCTAACTCTCCATCTTGACCACTTGTTATCTGGAATTTTATTAAAGTCAACAGGTGGAAAAATAACCTCTAAATGGACGTTGCCCAAGAAAGAAAAGCACGAAAACTCCCATCATGTTTACCTTGTTTACTTTCCTGGAGCTGACAGTGCAGCTCCACAGGTAACCCTGGCAGTGTTTTCAGCATAGGAAAACTCAGATTTAATAACAGCAATAACAATAACTGTAAAAAAGACACTCATTAAATAACAAATGGATACTTAATATGTGTGGCTCTTCAAGACATGGATATCTTTTCATATGTTAAAGAATACCTTCAAACAAAAGGTTTCCCCTGCCTGGCCATGCATCCAGCTCCCACATTCAACAAGCTGCTGTCAGACAGGGACATCTCCTCCTGGAGGAAGAAGGGTGGCTGCCCAAGTGGTTCCGTGCTCAATCTTTGCTCTGAATCATGTCAGCGTTGGAGGTGCAGTGTGATCATGGGCAGCAGCAGGAGATGAGAGGCCAGGAAAGAGATCCAAGGCAGTAGAAGGAGGATGGAGAAAGAGGAGGGGTCCAGAGGATGAGCAAAGGAGCTGAGGAAAGCCAAGGAGGAGAAGAGGGTGCCTGGGAGACTCTCACTGGAAAGCTGGAGGCTCCCTGCCAAAGCAAACAGTTGGACATGGAGAGCTCTGCGTGTCCCTGCTTCAGTTTGACCATCTGGCATTTAGTGAAATTGCCTCCCTTTGTGTTTCCTCCAATGAAGTGGTTTTGCATTCCTGCTTTCTCTCCCCCCTTTCTCCTCTCCAAGGCCAACACGGAGCTCCTTGCCCTCCTTTCATCTCACACATCCTTAACAAGAGCTGCTGAGCCAAGAACAGCAGCCTGGGGAACAAATCCCAGGAGGACAGCAGGGATGGGCAGCAAAGGCCTGCACATGGGCAGCCTCCAGCTCTGCCTGCCCTGCTACCCCTCTTCTGACACACTCCCCTTGCCTGGGCTCTCAGTCTGGGAAAGTAACAAACTGAGGGCAAAGATGGAAAGAGAAACCAGAGCAGAAGTTAAACGGGAGAACAGAAAAGCCGGGAGAAAAAAATCCTTCAAAAAGGTGCAATTGCAAAGTGATGACAGGCTGGTGGAAGGGAATTAGCAGAGAGGAGGGCTCTGTTCACCTCCTCCTCTCCCTGTGATTAGAAAGAAGCCAAAAGAGCCATTTTGTGGGGAACTTTGGCACCCGCCGCTCTCCCGCTCCGAGGGCGAGAGACTGAAATAATCAACATTTCCCGTGGAACAGAAATGCAAACACTCAAACTCACATCTGAACTGACAGTTTCAGTCAAAATACATCACCCAGACGTTCTTCAATTAGAAAAGATTCACAGGCTGGTTTCAGTGCCTAGCCTGCAGTCCCAGGCCGCATCACACAGCCACACTGCCATAGTCTGTATTTTCTGTGAGCCAGCAAGGCTTGGGATACATTTCCAAGCCCAGTGCACAGAGGCACTTTTGCAGTGGTTTTTCAGGAAGCCTGTCCCAGTGGGGGAAAGAAAAAGGAACACAAGCACAAGGGTGGTTTCCTCTGCCCTGTTCAACCTCTGAAACCTTCATCATTCAGCACAAGACCTCACCCAGCAAATTCCCACCCCCGTCACTCCACGATGCTGGAGGTCCACGTGGACTCCAAGGACTGCAGGAAGGAGCTCAGCAGCTCTGCTGGCACAAATTAGCGGAGCTGAAACTTTAGATCAGCGACAGAGAGTTTTCCTCCTGGGAGCAGTAAATTGCGACGCCGGTCCCTAAAGACCCTCCTTGCCATTAAGTGATTAATGAATTCATTAACACCTCTGAGAACGCAGGAAATATGACAGGGACAGGCTGCCCAGGCTCTGCAAGGGGTGTTTTTAAGGAACAGCAGAGAACAGGGACTAATTAAGCTATATGGCCCATGGCAGCACTACTCCATTTATCCAGAGGGGATGAGCAGAGTGCTGAGATTCCCTGTCTCGTGCTCTAACCAGCTTTGATTTGACCCATAAGGAGATGTTAAAATCAAGGGTTTATTGCTATTATAAACCTTTCATTTAAAAAGGGGTGGGGGGGGAAAAGACTTTTTACTGTAATAGCTTTAATGACTTTCCCAGTGTTCCCAGTCCAGGAGTGGAATGGTCCCAGGGTAACCAGAGGAATTGTGCAATGGTCTCTTCCAGCCCTACAGAGAGCCTTAATTCTTGCCCTAAAGCCACGGTCACATGCTCAAGACCATTTCACTGACAGTTTTATTTACCAAATGTAACATAAGCAAGGGACTAAACACTTGGGATGAAGTGTGAGCCGGGCTTAGTGTGTGACACCTGCACTAAATCAAGGCACGGGATCACCTCCCGCTGTACATCAGCAGGACACTCCTGCTGCTCCCACAGCTCCAGCCAAGCAGTGACAGGAACCCATCCATCCCTGCCACGGGGATGACAAATGCATCCCACCCCACGTGTCCCAGGCCTGGCTCCGCACTGAGTCTGAGATTTTACCTCAGCAGCCATGGCTGAGGATGCCCCAGTGCCTCACTCAGGAAGGGATGTCCAGGTACCCCCTGTGGCTCAGGAGGGGATGCCCAGGTACCCACTCTGAAGGGACAAATAGCTGCTACCAGCAGCTCATTTCCCTTCAGTTATCTTGGGGCATCCTTTTACTCATGTCACATATTTCACAGAATTCCAGAATGGTTTGCGTTGGAAGGGACCTTAAAAACCATCTCATTCCACCCCTGCCACGTGCAGGGACACCTTCCACTATCCCAAGCCCCGTCCAACCTGGCCTTGGGCACTTCCAGGGCTGGGGCAGCCACAGCTCCTCTGGGCATTTGCTGTATTGTTGCAATGTTGGGTTCATCTCCACAGCCACCAATTACTGCAGGAATTCCTTTCTATAACCCAAGTGGGACAAGCATCCCTCACCCCAGAATGGCACAGCAGTTTTGAGCCTGGCTTGTGCCTTGGTTTTCAGTGTCCTGTAAGACCTTCCCTGGGAACAGGAGCTTAGGCTGCATCACTGTTCACTTCCAGAACGGGCTGACAAGGCTTGTGAAGAGCCACAGAAGCACAAGGAGACAAGAGATGCTCTGCACATAACACTTTGTACCACTTGAAGGTAAAGGGAGGTGGCAAGGAGCCACCACGATTTCCTGCAGGTGTTGGGGCTTCAGGAAATCCAGAAATTGTGGAGAATCAGGCTGAAAAGACAACTCACTTTTAAAGACAGGTAGTAAATTGGAGAGAGCTCAGAGAAAGCCCCTCCAAAGATGAAAGGGCAGGAGGTATTGATTTACGTAGGAAGATCAAAAGAGCTATATTTGTATATAGTAGTTTAGCTAAGTGATGACTAAGTGTTTAAAGGGAAGAGTTTGAAGGATGTAAACTGAGAGAGGGACCATCAGTGAAGAGAGCTTAACAGGAGCAGTGCAGGGAAAGGAAAGGAAGGAAAAGAGGGACAGCTCAGCTACCTGCCCACAGAGGCTTTTGGCGAGGAGATGTCAGCAGCCCCACCGACACCACACATTTGGCAAACCAGCTTCCCAAAGCTTCCCAAGGCCCATCCTGCACTTTGCTCACTCCAGCTCCACCTCCAGAGCAGCTCATGCCCTCCCACAGCATCCGGGAGCACATGGGAAGGTCCTCAAGAGGACCCAGGGTGGCAGCACAGCCCTGTGACTGCCCTCTCTCACACAACACCCCACACAGGAACAGCAACAAGGCAACTGTGTATCTCAAATCCACTTCTGAGGACCCCACTGTCCTGCTCCATCCACTCCAAAGCCTAAGGAATATGCAAGGTCAGTCTTTAAACTTATTTAAATGTGTTTGGAACTGTCACTTCTGGCCTGGAAATAGTGTTTGCAAAGCTTTAACCTGAGTATGGCACAACAGCCAATCCCTCTGCACGGTCCAGTGACATCCCAGACTGCAGGGGACCCTCTGCTTGGTTCTGCTCTGCCTTGGCTGGGTTAGTCCAGACCACAGCCAGCTCAGCCAAGGCTGTTCTGCTCCTCCAGGTAATTCAGACCCAAGTGAGAAAAGGCAGTTAAAGTGGCTTTTTAAGAAGTGATTTACCCTCAGCCTCCCTCCTTGGGCTCAGGTTGGCAGATGATAAAGGGTGACAAGGGACTGACTCCTCTCCAAGAAGAGCAGCAGCCACGACCATATGAGAGGCTGGTGCCTTGGAAATTCTCCATGGAGAAGAATCCTGTGTGCATAAAACACGTATTTCCCATGCTGGGATGAGCCCCAAGGCAGAAGGGTGTGCAGGGCTGGAGCTGGGAAGGATCTGGAGGCCACATGCTTGATTAACCAGCTGAAATCTTAAGTTACCTCATAGTCTGGTATCTGCTTACTCTGCTAAAGGCTGCAGCTCTCCACCCCAGCAGTGCCTGTCCAACCTTTCAGAGAAGGCATTTCCTACCCTGCTGGAGAAGGGAAGGGAAAGATAAGTGAGAATCTGATAAGAGAGGCTGATTGAATCACTCTGCCACTGCCTGGGATACCCTGAAAACTTTATGGGCTCACTTAGCCTGAAAACATCCACAAAAAGCTTTTGCTCCAGGATCAGCAGGGACATCCAGGCAGTTTAGATCAATTCCAATGCTCTGCTCCCTGGCCACATCATTCAGCATTTTATCCACCATTTGCTGGAGTGATTCTCTTTGCTGGGAACATTTATAGACAGCAGAAAGGGAGGTCACACAGTAAGTAACGATGAGAACAGGGCGGGCTGCACTGGAGGTTAAATGAGATCAGATACCAGGGGCAGGATTCACGGCCCCTTATAGAGCCACTAAATACATTTTTCTCACCCCATCCTATCAGGTGTCAACAGGGGCTGCCCCAGTCGAGGGCCCCCTGATCCATGTGCCCAAACACGGACTGGGGAGGATAAACATTCCTCCGTGGTTGGAAAGGGTGACAGAGCACACGGGGTGTTTTGCTCAGCCCCACGTGGTACCCTAAGCACAAGATGCTCACCCTGATCTCCACTGCCTGGGTACAGCACTGTGGGAAAATGAAGTCTGATGCAACCAAATGCAAGATAACACCTCTGGGAAGCAGGAATGCAAATTACAGCTACTTACAATGTGAGAGATTACCTCAGAAAGCACCACTGCAACAGGACTAAAGATGCTGCAGTAAGTGAACATTCAGCCAAGCAGGGACAGGAACTGGGTTTTCCCTGACCCTTTGCATTTGTTCTCTCTTACCTTCCATTTTTCTCCTTCTTTTATCCACATTTACATGACTCCATGTAAAGAAACCCAACCCCCTCCAACATTGTACACAGAGCCTCAGAGAACCCTTTGTGCAGAGCTCACCACAGCTCTGGATTTTCAGAGCTTTTCCAGGAGATCTGGGGTGTCCATGCAGGGAGAGGACACTCCAGGGAGCATTCCAAAGGATTCCAGATACACAGCTGAGGGTTGGAAAAACTCCTCACTCAGCTCAGCTTGTTCAGTCTGTCAAAGAGTTGCTTAAGAGATCCCAAGATGTCCAGACACCTCCAACATGGAAACATCCTGGGTTACAGGGGACTTCCCAGGATTTTGACAGAGACATGATGAGATTCAATGCCTGGAAGCTCAGGTCAGGTCAGTCCCAAAATACAGTGCACTTTCCCAGCAGGGAGGGCAAGGGAACACTGGAGGAGCTCTCAAGGGTGTGGATCCTCCTCCTCTGACTCCACTGGCCCAGCAGGGGATAACTTTGGGACAGCCAGGCTTTAATCCAGCCCCTGGGAGACAGGATCCAGGCTCAGGGGAGTGGGGCTGGATGGAGCAGGGCATCCCCCCATGCCCCTGCTCCTTTCCTTGTCCCCTCAGCCATGACAAGGACAGGAAATTCTATGTAATCTGCTGCTCAGCCTTGGACTCCTCATTAAACCACTTGTTCTTATCCAGTCTCACTCCCCCAGACCTCAGCTGGTTGCTGCAGACATGGGGAAGGAATTCATTTATTTATTCTCCTCCTCCAGGCTCATTTGGCCGGACAGATGTTGCTTGCTGTTTCTTTTTCTTAATCTCTTCACCTTGCACTGAGTTGTCAGAGGTTGGCTGTGGCTGGAGGCACAGCCAGGGTTTGTAGATGTGCCAGGAGTGGGGGGTCACCTTTTTCTGTGCCCTTTGGCATCAGACTTCACCCAGTCCCCCAGTAACGTGGGTCACATGGAGGTTCCAGGATATTTGGTTACGAGGGTCGGTACCACACACAGGGTTTATAACCTGTACCTCACATTCTTTAGCCTGTCAAGTGACACCTCTACTCAGAACCTTCCAGGACTGCCTAAATAAACATATGTAAGAATTTAAATTCAATCTCTGCCCTGCCCTGTCCCCTGTAAAACTCTTTGATGACTAAGCCCATGTAGGGGAGGAGCAAATGGCTTGGAAATGTCACAGCTGATCTCTGCTGCCCTTATCAAAGTGCAGGATCAATACACTGACCCCTTCAGAGCAGGAAACCTTAAGCAAGAGCCAAAGAGAAGCAATTAAAGCAGAATTTCAAGAATGGGAGTGGAGGGGATAGAAATCCCCCCTTGTTCTGGCTCTAGAGAGTGAAAAACAAATGAGCCCAAAGTAACGGTGATGCTCAGAATTATCATATACATAATTAGTATGTGATAAAGCAGCAAATAAAACATAACATCCATTCATCATGCTGACAGCTGCAAAGCCATATTGCCAGGCCCTCAGGAGTTAGTGTGTGTGGGGGGTGCCTTCAGCTCTGCAGGTACTAATCCTCACTGCCAGCTCAGGGAGCCCAGCGTGCCCCTGGCTCCACAGGATGCTGGCACATCCCAGGGACTGGTTCTGAGCAGGAAAGGCAGGATCATGTGCTGCTGCCTGGATTTGAGGGATGGGGAGGTACCAGCCTTGGCAGCAGCTAAGCAGTCTCTGTGTGCCTGTGACTTGAGGCACACGGGCACCTTCGAAGGTGCCCTGCAGAGTTAAAGGGACTTTCCTGACCTCTGGAACTTGAACAGCTTCACCATCTCATGTCTGCAGCAGTCCCTGCCATGGCCTTGAACCAGGCAGGTTATCACCACTCAGAACAACACCTCATCCCATCCTGGGAGATGGCAAAGCCAGTTCAAAGAACCTGCAGCCACAGGGCACTTGGTGTGTTCAGCTGGAGCAGAGGAGACTGAGGGGAGAGCTCAGTGCAGTTCCAGCTCCCTGGGCAGGGGCAGAGGAGGGGCAGGACTGAGCTCTGCTCTGGGGGGACCAGGGACAGCACCCAGGGAAGGGCTGGAGCTGTGTCAGGGCAGGGTCAGGTTGGATCTCAGGGAAAGGTTCTTCCCCCAGAGGGTGGTTGGCACTGCCCAGGCTCCCCAGGGCAGTGGGCACAGCCCCAAGGCTGCCAGAGCTCCAGGAGGGTTTGGCTGATCCTCTGGGGCACAGGGGGGAACTCTTGGGGCTGGGCCTGTGCAGGGCTGAGGGTGGGACTGGATGGTCCTTGTGGGTCCCTCCCAGCTCAGGGAGGGATTCTGAGTGCTACTTTGGAGGA
>VYXB01003391.1:220342-234477 GCA_013397135.1 Pachyramphus minor | reverse complement strand
TCCTGGTGTATCCAGCATGTCAAAAACTATTATAAAATTTATATTTTTTTTCAGTATTTTTTTTATTCAGTAGACAGTGGCCCCATTGGGGATGAATTTTATGGTCCTGTGAGCATTGGTTTGGGAGTTTTGCAGGTGTCAGGTAATTCAGAGTTTTGTTTTACTGTTTTCTCAGTTGTTATATCAGGAGTTCTCTGTTACCAGATGTTGACAGCACATCTTAGAGTCAGAGTGACAACTGCAAGTCAACACCTGGAAACCTCCTCAGGCAGGTGCAGCTCTCCCACCTCTGGAAGATAGGAGCCTGACTTTTTAAAAACAAGAAGTCCCAAAAGAAGGAACCAGTAGGAGGGTCAACACCCTTGCAGAAGGTCAGGGTTTGTGATGGGATGGCACTGCCTGGCCCAGAAGCTGCCAGACATGGGAAGAAAGGGGCTCAGCTTTCTGTGAGGCCTCTGGTCACAGGCCAGAGTAAGTCAAAATTAGTGATATTTTGACCTAGTGTTCAAAGTCAAGAATAGGGTCATTATTTCACAATTAAGGTCAAGAACAGCTTCTTCCTAACTTGGCTCAAGGGGCTGTTGAGAGTCAACAGGCTCTCAGCTGCAAAATAAACAAAGCAAAGGGATCAAATCTATCCCTTGTGTAATAACAATTTATCTAATGGTGTCACCACAGGACACAATCCTCCCAATGGCAAGATGAACTAAACTATTTTTGTTGCCGTTTTCCAAGAAAAGGAAAGTACATTAATACTGAATATAACTGAAATTACCCACTCATTCCAATGACACAGTGGTCTGCTGCTGATTTAAACATACCACATCATTTTCAACATTGAGGAGCTACAAAAACAAGGCAATTTTTCATTTTTGGGGCAAGAATAATTATTTCAAACCTTTGCAAGGACAGAAGGGGGATGTAGAAGAGAAGAATCTCTGTCTTGTGGTATTGTTATGTGATTCAAAATTCCTCTCTGTGAACAAAAAGAAGCACCAAGGGAGGAGAGGAGCTGTATGAACCCAAATAACCTTGCCAGAGCCAACAGAGCTCCCTGACCTGGCCTGGCCTGAGCTACCCCAGGAGAGACATCAGCCCCACAGGCTCAAGGGTGATTCCCAGGAACAGGAATTTGAAGGGTATAGGACCTATTATGTGATACAGGGGAAGAGAACCCTGTTGTTACACAGGACTTATTATGGGGAGATAGGGCAGAACCCAAAGCAAAGACTTCAGGATGATGTGGATGTCAAGTCAAGGGACATTTGAGCCCCCAGGCCTTGTGGGAAGAAGAGCTCTGTGGGTTTAACTCACTTCCCTGTTCCTCACAGGGGATTTGGAGTGTCTCCCACAGGACAGAGTGGTAAAACCTCAATAGAAAATCACTGATCCTGACACAGCTTGGTGTAAATTCTCTGCAAAGGAAGTCCAGAGGGTGATTTTCCTTGATTTTAATGCGTTCACTGTTTTCAGGTCACTTGTAAATATTATCTGAGGGGGATGTAAGGATATATGAATGGACATGTTGGGTGTGGGGTTGTCTAGAGCAGTAGCCTGGTTTAAGTGTAAGCAATGCTGAAGCCTAGAGGATACAAAAAAGACAAAATGTGTGCAATGAAAGTGCACAGGGAGGTTTTTCTACATCAGGGCCGAGTTGGATGGGGCTCTGAGCAATCTGGTCTAGCAGAAGGTGTCCCAGCCCATGGCAGGGGGGTTAGAACAAGATGATCTTCAAAATCCCCTTCTAATCCAAACCATTCTATGATTCTGGTGCAGCCTCTGATCTTCAAAAAGCTGAGGTTTGGGAAGTCACCTGGTCTTTCCTCCGTCAGTGTCCAGTGCCAGGGTCATTTCCAAGCCCAGCTCCTTACACCCTCACAGCTCCCTGACATTCCCATCTGTGAGTTTTCCCCCTGCTCCTTGTAGCAAGAAACTTTCTCGGTATGGAAAGAAAGCTAAGATTCTTATATGACTTTGAGAAAAAAAATACCAGTTCCCAAGGCTTTAGATAAAACCTTAAGAGATAACAGAAACCTCGCAGAGAAATCATTTGGTTCCATAGATTATGCAGTGGGTAATTCTCAGAAATGTTAGGACAGTAAATCAATAGTAAACTTTGAGAGACATGTTTTCGACTCATTATGTAGTGCTTTAGTTCCTAAGTTTGTATTAATTTGAAGGACAGCTACCCAGGTCTAGTCCCGTGCAGTGAGTTGAAGATAAGTTGACAAAATGCGCATTTTTCTCCTGGTTACAAATAAAGATTATTCAAAAGCCCTTATAGATGTTCTCAATGAATACAGAACAGCAAAATCTTTTGTAATCTCTCCAGTTCTGTACTCACATGATTGTCAGAGCCGAGACAGGAAAATAAGATGAAATGTTGTGAATTTATCAACATGGGACTGGTAATTAGAAACTCAACATATCCTCACTATGACACCCCCAGAAATGGGCACAGCAAGGCATAAACAAACTGCCCTGGCTCTGGGAATTGGATCAAAGAGGTGACTCCAGAGAAAGTACATTGCAGGTTACCTTGTGGATGCAACCAGAGGTTAAAGACACCAGTCCCAGCTCTGTCACTGTCCAGCCACTGGGTGCTAAGAGAGTGATGGTGGAAAAGGCACATCCCTTCTCTTCCTGTGCACTGGTGCTGATCTCTCCCTGAAAAGTTTGGGTCCAATGGTAAAAATAAGATTTTATTATGATTTATGCCAGAGAGAGCACTGTTCATCAAAAGAGAGAAAAAAGCAGAAAGTAAGGAAAACCTCCGTTCCTGCTAAACACAACCTACCAGTCTTGTGGAGAGAAAAAAGTGAATCCAAAAGGAAAGGCAAACCATGACACAATGCAGCATTTCAGGAACATTCTGAACACTGGCAGAGAAGATGTGTGAGTAGCTTAAATGGAAAGTTAAAAATAACAAGTTGCATGCTGAGACCCGGATTGCCGAGGATCAGACTCCTCCTCGCATTGTGTTCTGCACTGAATTTGTCAAGGCTTAGGCAAAGGCTGACTTGTTGGGGCCAGATCATCACAGAGCTGAGCAAAAGGGAGTGCAGAGAGCTGTTTGAGCTGCTCCATCACCTCAGATTCACAGATTCATTTAGGTTGGAAAAGACCTCCAAGATCATCGAGTCCAACCTGTGCCTGATCCCCACCTTGTCCCCCAGCCCAGAGCACTGAGTGCCACATCCAGTCCTTCCTTGGACATCTCCAGGGGTGGGGACTCCACCACCTCCCTGGGCAAGGCCTCACCACCCTTTCCAGCAAGAAATTATTCCTGATTCCCAACCTGAATTTCCGGTGGCACAGCTTTTTGGCTCTGTCCACTCATCCTGTCCCTATTGGCCTGGGAGCAGAGGCCGACTCTCAGCTGGCTCCACCCTCCTTTAGGGAGTTGTAGAGAGCAATAAGGTCTCCCCTCAGCCTCCTTTTCTCCAGGCTAAATTCCTCATATGATTTACTCTCCAGACCCTTCCCCACCTCCATTGTTCTCTGGACATGCTCCAGCATCTCAAAGTCTTCCTCACCTCACCCAACCTGACCTCACTCTCTGCCCCTGCAGGGAAAATCTGCCTCCCCCCACCAGCCCAACCAACCAAACATGTAAACACTGAAAAACCCCGTGTGCCTCTAACCTACACAGAGTTAATTTGCTTCTGAAGTTACTGTGCTTTGGCACAGCTCCTTTGCTTGCAAGGAACAGACAAACCCTCAGAGCAGAGCAGAGCCTCAGCCGTGCTGGAGTAGAGGATATTTGCTCACAAAATCACATTAACATCCATGGAACTGGAGCACTTAATTCCCCATACACCACTTTGAAAATGCAGCCTTAAAGCAGCCTTCAGTGGAGGATGGGGGGGTGGGGAAGGAAAGGCTTAGCCCGAGGAACAGCTTAAATTAAACTTCTCCTAAAGCTTCCTAACTTGAACATGACTGCAGGCCTTCCCTATCTCCTATAGCTCACAGCAGTTCCAGTGATCACAGAGTCCTTGTCCTTAAAACAGGGAGAAATCCTCCTCTTGCCACACTGGGAGGAAGCAGAGGAGGTTCCTGGTGGGATGAGCTGATGTGTGTTTACCCAGAGGGGTTAGCAGCCTTGAGCCTGCAGAAAACTTTCCAGTTTTTCTTTATGCATTTTTAATCAATTCTAAGCTACTTACAAATATGTGCAATTACTTTCTGCACTTCGCTTTGTAATAAGATTTAATGACTCTTCTGTAATCCTCTTGGTGAGCACTGATAATCAAACACTATGATTTAAATTTTAGATTTAACAGAGCAGTTTTCTACCAAATGGGGAGAAGTATATTTTTAATCTTTTATCTTTTACTGGAAGTTGGGAATTTTTCAGCTTTCCTATACACGGTCATAAAATAAAAGGCAGGATTGGGTTTTTTAATATCTTTTTCAAGTGGGCGCCAGAACATCCCAGGCCTTGCTTATCTTGTTGGAATTTTCTTTTTCTGTGAAAATGTTTTATCTCCTACAAATTTATGGCCCTATTTTTGGCATTCTTGGGCACCTATTGTTCTCTGGACATGATAAAATTATGTATGAGTTATAAAATTATGTATACTTACCATACAGAGAGATCCCAGATAGGAAATAACTGGTTCTGTATATTGGCACACCTATGAAAAGATTGACTTTTCTCATAAAACTCTTTGGCTGTTTTTAAAGTGAATTTAGTGCTCGTGGAACGAACAGGCCAATGTGATGGCAGTGACTCAAGCTGTGAATCCACCAAGCCAACAGAGCTTTCTCTTCTCATTAGAAAATGCAGGATGCCTAAAAAAAGACAAAAAAGCTCCAGGGTCACAGACTGAGCAGGGACCGGGTTGTGGGGTCAGAAGAGACCTCAGGGAAGGAGTAGCATTACTGAAAACAGCCATCAAAGCCCTGGTGAGTGATGCCAGGCTGCCCAGAGGCCACACAAAAGCTGAAGGCAGCCTCTGGGGTGATTTTTTAGCCATCAACTCCCAGCTCTGGCCCCCACATTGTCTTTCCCCAACATCTCTGTCCTTTCTGCAGGGCTCAGCTTGACTCATTGTTCTGAGGCGAGAAACAGGGTTTTTTCTTCAGAAATCTTTTCCAAAAGGGGTTATTTGCATTATTCTCCTTCTGTAAAAAGTACATTTTTCTTGACAAAGTATACCCCAAACGTGAGAAGGCATCACCACCAGCTCTCTAAGCTACCCTTTGTCCTGCTCTCCATGCAAGAAAAGAATGATTTTGTGCAATGAGAACATTTAAAGTTCACAACTCTTTGTGAACCACCATCAATGCACCAGAGCTGACTCAAATTTTATCCTGCTGCAGCTGCAGAGAGTTTTCCAGGTTTACATGTAGGAATTCCCAACTCCCTCTGCTCTAGCACCAACAATGCCTTGCCATTTTCCCGAGCTAGAAATCTGAGCCAGGACAGGAATGAAGGGAAGAGCCAAACAGGGCAATGGAAGATCTTCAGTAGAAACTTTATGAGCACTGAAGGTTTAGGAGAAAGCTTAGGAGGATTTAATATTTGACTATTTGAGTGATGGTTGCATGAAACTTCAAAGATGATAGTTGTGCACCATTCAGAGATGTTTCTGTGTAATGCCAGTGAGTTTTCTGGAAGGTTTTTAACAGTACAAGGATCTGAGAAAACCTGTTTTTCTCTGTGATGTGAGTCTACCAAAGGAAACAATGCAGAGTAGCCTTAACCCCAGTCTTGCAACCAAAAACATGCAGAGAAAGCAAATGTTTCCAACCTCCCAGGGAGGTTACTGCCATTTCAGTTTTGATACACTATGTCACAGACAGGCCTTACCATGTTCAGGAAAAAGCTGACAGTCATCCCAGGTTTTCTGCCAAATCAGGAACAAACACTGTCTTAACCCAAATCTGCTTAAAGTAGGAAAAAAAAAATAGAATAAATGCAACAAATCTGTTCCCTCAAGGGCTTTCTTTAAGCTTGTGGACCTGAAATCACTTCTGTGCTCTCAGCAGCAAAGTTCCCCAGCTGTACAGCCAGCCAGGATTGAGGAAGGACTTTATCAAATCCCAGTCTTTCCCATTTCCTCCAACATCTGCATTTCCATATTCTAACGAGCTCCATAACCTAGAGAACTAGAGATATGAATGTTAAACCCAAAACAAAACAAAAAAAACACCCACAACAAAACCCCCACAAAACCCACCACCTAAACCCAAAAACTGACCCCACTATTATAAAGGGTTTCAGGAGGGAACAAAAAGTTCATCTCATGCTTCCTCACACCAGGGCTGGATCAGCTCAGTCTCTGTAATTCTGGTTGGCATCGGTTTGACCCTTTGCATCTTGGTGTTCCTTCCCTGCAAAGGTGATGATTTTCCCTTTCCTCAGCCTTTCATTACTCAGCATATAATGCCTCAGAGCCAGAGCTGGCCTCCCACTGGATGTTCATGGAGACAACACTACCCTGGAAGGGCCCTGACCTAAACCTCTGGGTGCTGCAGGAATAGCAACAGGGAATATTTCAACTAGAGCAGTTTGCACTGTTTTGATTACTCATGATGGTTATAAAATTGACACTTGTCAGTGTCAGCAAATGACAAAGACTTTTGGTCCTTATTGTGAAAGGTTTTTACATCACCTGATTGTAGGGCTGAATTTTGATGTCCATGCTTGTGGACACAGGGTGGGTGTCCAAGATGAGGCCAGTCAGGGCCACTGAGGTCTTTTATCACCCTCAGGACCCTGATGTCTACCCTTAATAGAAGCAACCACTTTATACAGCAACAGAATCTGTTCCATATATATATATATATATAAATATATATATATATAAAATACCTCACCTCCTCAGATGTGTTCTTCTAACACAAAGGCTTTTAAATCACTTATGCCCCCATTTTATCCACTTTATTTCTGGCATTAGAACAAAATAGTAGAAAACAGTATAAACTGGGAAAATGTGAATGTGAACATGCATTGTCCTTCAGATGGGGTATGCTCATTATCAAGTGAAACACATTGTAGGGATATCTGATTTCAATTTTTTCAGTGAGTGGAACTGTTTAGAAAGCTACTTTATCTGTAATTTGAGGAAAAGAAGAGACACAGCAGGCTTCCAATATTTGAGTTAGCTTTGAACTGGTTTACTCAGTGTACCTCCCTTTAATTTAAAGGTAAATGCTAAGAAATGGAAGAACGATATTACAGAATTCAGCAGACAGTTTGATTGGTTCTGCTGTTGGAATTTTGCAGGTACACAAGCAGAGGAAACTGAGGCCTGAGCTTGTTCCTTCAGAAAGAGCATAAAGATTGAGGATGTTTGTTCCAACTGAAGATGTGAGGTGCTCACTGGGACCGTATTTGATTAGTTCCGAAGTGCGTTTGATAAATATGAAAGTTAAAGTTACAAGGATAAGTTAACATGGATTTTTTGGTACACTGGTAAGTGCTGGTAGAAATTTGGGAAAAAAATCTGTATACTCTGTAAAAATTTTACTGTAGAGTATTAAAACAGGTGACTAAAAGTGGCTTAAAATAGGGAAAGGTGAATTGGGTAACATAAGGTAATCCCAAGCCTCATTCAAAAGTCCTTGAATTTTTGAGCTCCTTGAGTCTTTCATCCAAATGACATTTATGGAGGCCGTGCATCCCTGTCAGAGCAAACTCAAGAGAGTGCTGATATTCCCATGAGAACATGGAACAAACTCAAGGTCCCTTCCAACCCAAACTATTCTATGATTTAATGTATGTATATATACAGAGTCATATATATTAACCTCTGAAAAAACGAAAACACAGCAGTGGTTGATAAGGCAGGATAGAGATTATAAGAATTTGATTTATTGTTTGCATCCCAATTTGCTGAGTTCCTATATCCCTCTGTAATACATGCTCCTGTTGTATATTCAGGTAAATGCTTTAAAATCTTTTCACTCCCTGAATGAAAGCTGTTTTTAAAAATTAAAAGGGTGTTTTAATGAGAAAACTCAGATCCTTGCTGTATGTCCTGAGAAAGTTAAGACAAGAACTAAAGCAAAGCCTAAGACACGTGACTGGGGAAGAGAATGATGGAATCTTTTTGTGTTTGCAGAAGTAAACAGTAAGTGGAACCCAAAGCTACTGGATACATAATAGGAAAATAGTGGAATTTTGAGCTATTAGGGGAACTAGAAATTTCCAGTGGGTAGGTTCATTCCCAGAATGAAGTTCTCTATAAAAACAATCACCAGCTGGAATTTTCAGTGTTCAATACACAGAGTAGCTGTTTTGCAGTCTACTGTGCAAAAAGTGAAAGCTGATGATCCATACCACCACTGAATTGCAAATAAGGGGATTGTTAGAAAGACAGAAAATGCTGTCACTTAAAATAATATCTACAACCTATTTTTTTTTCACATCAAAATTGTAAGGAATTCAAAATTACCCCTCCAGAGGGGCTGGGTAATGAACAAAAATGTTAACCAAAAAAAAAAAACCCAACCAAAAAACATAGAAAATTCTCTGGAGTTTTTGATATTTCAAACTTTTGTATTTCACAGCAATCTTAAAAATACCAACCATTTCAATTAACTGTAGTGATTATATCATTGAATGAATGCATCCATTTAAATATACTTAGACTTGAAAGTAATGGGAGGAGTTCTAGGAAATAAGTGTGGAAAATCCAAGTATTTCAAAACAAGATATGAACAATGTCAAAAATTAAGGAGTAAGAGAGAGATAATCAAGAGTTAGTAAGAAAGAACTTGTAGCCATATGGAAAAAAAAAAAGACAGCAATCTTGTTCCTTTGGGACAAAAATCCCATGGGATTTTTAAGAATCCCATGAACAACTGACTTGGAAGAGAGGAATATGGATGGTGTGACAATAAAGATATCATCTTCATTATCATTAAAAAAGAGTCAGACTTAATGATTCTTGTGGGTCCCTTCCAACTGAGAATATTCTGTGATTCTGTGAAAATGCAGTCAAGATGCCAATTAAGGGCCTTGAACACTATTTCACGAACTCTTCTATCCTGAAGACCCACTGATTTTAGGAAGAAGAACTATTGCACCAGTTTCTCTATGATACTTGGTGGCAACCTCAGGATAGCTGTTGGTGTCTGCAACTAAAAATGAAAAGTATTTTGAAATTTGCAGTCAACTTCTTAGACGCAACTAAAGCACTCCATTAATCCTTTTGAAACACTTTCAGATTGGGCTGATTGAAATTTCAGTCTAGACAATCTATTGAAATAGCAAAGGGCAGATGCTCCACGAGAGCCCTGAAGAGAGTCAGAAAACTGAGGGTTGTGTTCCACTTACAAATCACATTTGGAACAAAATATACCCTTTTATATTTTATGTATAAATGTCCTGTAAAATCAATCGTACAGACTCCTCTCTAGGTTTCACTTAAGAAATCTTCTCAGGTTCCTTCATCTTCACTGTTGCAGCCTTTGTTTCCCTAGAAATTATTTCAGGAAATCATGCCAGGCATAAGTTTAATAATATAATACATTATATTTAATATATTACCTCCATAGTCTTTGTGGTACCTCCTGAATCAGACAAACCAATTTTGTCGTGGGCCAGATCGCCTCGTTCCCACTGATGAAGAAATCCTTTGGTTTCACCAGCATTCATTCCTAAATGCAGGAAACTGCAGGCTCAAGGCCTGATGCGGCAGCATTTCTGAAAGGGCAAACTCTGACTTGCTTTTTCTCATCTTGCATTTCTTCCTGCAGCAACGTGAGGCCACTTCTCAAACGGGGCACGAGGACAACTTCCCAGGGAGCAGGGATAGCGGCTTGAAAGGCACCACACGAGTGCCGTGTTTCCAAATACACACCTACATCTGTTCCTGCTCCAGAATAGGCACCAGCGGGGTTTTGCTGGGCTGTTTGTCACCACATGGGTTTGCAGCCCTCTTGGAACTTCTGACATTATCAGAAACGGATCAAGAGGCAGCGGTGTTAAAAATAAAATCCCTGTTTTCTTCTGTGTGGAATCGTGACATCATTGCCCGGCATTTCACATTCTCTGTGTAGAATAACACATGTAAGACAAGAACACATATTGCTTTACCCTCACCTATTTTTGAACTGTATCTTAAGTACTGTAGTTTCATATTCATCATCTCTGGTATTTTTTCTTTCACTTCTATTCACTCAGAAGGCCGAGCCATAGTCAAAAATACATTTCTGTATTCTGGTGTTGCTTTTTTTCATAAAACCTTTATACAGGTCTTTGTACAGAGGCCACTGTGCAGAGTTTCAGCTTCTGAGTGCAGTTATATAGACATATAGGACTTTTATTCCAGATAACAACAAGCCAGAATGGATTGTTTACGTGAGAACTGCATACCAGGAAATGAGGACATGGAGAAGGAGCTGAGGATGGGAAGGGGTTTGGACAGAAACTAAGATTTTTTAACTGAGATGAAGACTTCTGGATGGGTATTTTGAGCAACACCTTGACTGGAAGAGGGGGGGGAAAGTAAATTTCCAATAGCAGAGGAAGACAAGGGAGGGGAGGGCATCACTCACCCCACTGGCTAAAGAAAGAAAAGGAGGAACCAAGGGCAGGGAAGTGTAAAGAACAGTATCAGGAAAAGTTACAGAGCCTGTGGTAAGTGAACCCCTTAAATATTTAATGAAAGCAACCTGACTGATCTGTTTATTCATATAGTATGCTTTCTATGATTTCAGTGTTCTTGGAGGAATGAGCAGAAATATGGAAACCAGCAGAAATGACAGACAGCTGACCCAGAAAAAACAAAAAACAAAAAACAAAAAACTAACTATTTTCAGCTTTATTATACAACACCCTTCATCCAAACAAAGGCTTCATTAAAAAAGCTGCTCATGGTCTTTTCACAGAATCGCAAAAAGACACACACCCCAAACATTTTTGAAAGAGCTGCTATAGACTGTGTTCAGCTGTCAAAAGTGCTTTAGGGTTTCTGACTGCAGAGGGCATTTCAGTCCAAGGTAGGAGGGACCACAGGCACCAGGCATTCCTCTCTCAGACATGTCATTAGATATTTTACCAGTGCTTTAGTGGAGAAATCTGATCAATAGAGTGTATTACCCACAGAAGAATGGAAAAGCCACGTTTTGCTCACTAACAGATGAATTTCCCAGGGACTATTGATAGCAAAAACATCAGAGCTGGGTAGTCCATCTGCTGCCCCAGCCCCTATGGTGTACAGAGATAACACATCCCAGGAACCCTGTGCTCCCCAGAGCACAGGAGACACCAGCACAGGGTGCCAAATTCTCAGGCATGGAAATACCTTCAACAGTCTGGCCCAGGGGAGAGTGGTTTTCTGAGGGATACAGCGGATGTGGAACTCTTCCTCTTCCACCTCCTTGCCAACCCATCCATAGGAGGGCTGGGTGGGCAGGGGAGGAATCATAGAATCACAGAATGGCTTGTGTTGGAAGGGACCTTAAAGATTATCCAGGTCCAACCCCCTGCCATGGGCAGAGGCACCTACCAGACCAGGTTTCTTGAAGCCCTATCCAACCTTGCCATGAACACTTTCAAGGATGAGACATCCCCAACTTCTCTGGGCAACCTGTTCTAGTGCCTCACCAGTAAAGAATTTATTCTTAACATACTCTCTTCCAGTTTCAAGCCATTCTGTGATTCTATGATTCATTCCCTCCTTCCCTGTCACTTCAGTTCCTGATGAAGAGTCCCTCTCTGCTTCCTTGTAGGCCCCTTATAAGAGGGGCTGGGAGAAACCTGAGGTCATGGTGAACAAGAACTTTGTGGGGTTCAAGAGGAAGCTCAAAGCTCAGCAGCTGGGAATGGAATAACCCTGTGCATTGGTACCAACTGAGGAGCAACTGGCTCAGCAGCAGCTGAAAATTATTTGTGGTGGGACACAAGGCTGAGTGTCAGACACCAGCTTGGCCTCATCCCAAATAAAAGAAACCATGTGCCTGGCTGCGTTGGAGGAGCATGGACAGTGGGTCAAAGGAACTGAAGGATCTTCTTGCTCAGCAGTGGTCAGATCACGTCTGAATTACTGGGCAATGCACCCCAGCTCAAAAAGGATGTGGAGAAGAAGTAGGGGGCCCAATGGAGGAGAAAAGGATGGCCTGGGGCCTACAGCAGCTGAGGGAGCTAAGCGTGTTTAGATTGGTGAAGGGAGGATCTGGGGTGATCTAGGAGTAAACAATTAATTGATGAACAGTTTGACAAAAGTGACAGCCAAAATCTCTCCAGAGGAGTAGGGCAACACTGGGGCAGGTCACCCAAAGAGGGTATGGGTTCTTCATTAGGACTTGGCTGGGCAAAGCCACAGCTGTCCTGACTCAGTGGTGGTAAACACTGTGCTCTGTAGGGGCAGGAGGCTGCACCAGGAGATCTCCAGATGTCTCTTACAAGCCATGATGTTGCAATTCTGTGGTTCATCTTCTAAGGGCCAAGATAAATCAAAAATTAAAACTGCCTCATGTGGTAATTCTCTGGCCAAAGCAAGGCACCCTGCAGAGACATGGTGGCTCTGTGTTCTGGGGACACTTGCAGGGAGTGGAAATCCATTAAGGGAAGAAAGCTTTTTGAAGGAGAAACTGGCTGAACAACAGGCTAGGAGAAGTTCCTGTCACAGAGAAATGTATCCCATGAGGAAGGACTAGCACTAGAACATTTGCAACTGGCAAATTGTCTCCCAGCATTCCTCATAGAACATGCAAAACTGGTGTTAGCTAGAGATGAAGAGCTGGTTGGAGAAGCAGTGAAAACATGCCAAGATCTCCCTTGAGGAAGACAGACTTCTGGGAGACTTGTGGAAATCTGTGAAGAGCAGTGGTGTCAAACTGAAAAGACAGGCAAAGGCTCAGGAAGTTTTTGAACCTGATGAAGCCAAAGGACTTTACTCACTAGAAAAACCAGTTTAGCAGAGTAACACAGCCAATTCCACAAGCTGAATGTCAACAAACAAGGACTTGCTCATAAGGGAACAAGACTTCTGCAGGCCTCACAATGGTATGGCTTGTTGGAGAAGAATGTAAATGACTGTGAAAAGGTGGGTCTCAGGAAATAAGAGTGCATTGAAAACTCATGTAAACAGCTTGGAAATCAAGGATCTGGAAAAGAGCACAAAACCCACTATTTGTTGAGTTCCAGGGCTTTATGTGAACTGCTTAATTTCTGGTGGTCTTGTAACAACAGGATTACCTATAACAAATTGTACCAGGAAATTAGTTTGGAACTGAATTCTGGGGAAAAAAGTCTTTCCTTGCTAGTCTGAGCATAAGTTCAGCCTGGAAAAGAAAAGGCTGCAGGGTGATTGTGGCTTTCTGGTACCTGAAGGAAGCCAATAAGAAAGATGGAGATAGACTATTTACAATGGTCTGGAGTGACAGGACAAGGGAGAATGGCTTCAAAGTGAAAGGGAGTAGGTTTAGATGAGATATTAGGGAAAAATTAGGGTGGTGAGGTACTGGAACAGGTTGCCCAGGGAAGCTGTGGATGGTCCATCCACGGTTTTCTGCCAAATCAAGGCCAGGTTGGGTGGGGCTCTGAGCAACCTGGTCTAGGGGAAGGTGTCCCTGCCCATGGCAGGGAGGTTGGAACTAGATGATCTTCAAAGTCCCTTCCAACCCAAACCATTCTGTGATTCTGTGGTGAAGAAGATGTGCCCTAATTACTGGTTTGGCAGGCAGGAAGAGAAAATGAAACAGAAATGTTTATGGCCAGCACTGTAACTTTTTGTAGTCCTCTGGTTCTCCTGTATTTCTCTGCAGGTCTTCTGGGTGCACTTATCCTCTTCTGAAAGAAGACAATGTTCAAAAAGTGAAAAAGTTTCCTCTTTAGTTCTGACTTTTTCTTTTTTCCCACCCTGCCAAGGAGATGACAAATGTCACTTGAAAGCTGTGGATGTTGTAACAAAGGTGCAGGGAGATAATGTATATGCATCATGATGTATATGCACAGGCATAACCTTCTCTTCTGAGCCAGTCTATTCAAGAGCACCCGTGGGTGTGCAAGCACACTGCAGGAGAAAACTGAAAAGAACAACAGTGGCTTCCATATTCATTTGCAGCAGGTCAGGGATGGGATCCTGCCCCTCTGCCCAGCCCTGTGAGGCACATCTGCAGTGCTGTGTCCAGTTCTGGGCTCCTCAGGACAGGAGGGACATGGAGCTCCTGGA
>VYXB01003391.1:154308-220123 GCA_013397135.1 Pachyramphus minor | reverse complement strand
AGATGCTGCAGGGATGGAGCATCTGTGGGAGCAGGAAAGGCTGAGGGAGCTGGGGCTGTGCAGCCTCCAGAGCAGACACTGAGAGGGGACCTCCCCCAGGTCTGGAGGGGCTGCAGGGAGGGGGCAGAGGATGCACCAGGCTCTGCTGGGGGGGCCCAGCAATGGCACAAGAGGAACGGGCAGGAACTGATGCCCAGGAAGTCCAATCTGGACATGAGAAGAACTTCTTTGCTGTGCAGTGACCACACAACGGAACAGATTGCCCAGAGAGGGTGTGAAGTCTCCTTCACTGGAGATATTCCAGAACCATCTGGACACAATCCTGTGCCGTGTGCTCTGGGATGACCCTGCTGGAGCAGGGAGGTGGGACCAGATGAGCCACTGTGGCCCCTTCCAAACCAACCAGTTCTGTGATTCTGTGATTCTGAGACTCTAAAACTTCAGAGGAGGACATGTCCCAAGTAACAGAGCAACATGAGAAAGAACTGAGTGATTTAGAGACCATCGTTCTGTCAAGATGTTCTGGTGATGAACAAGGACAGTGAAACATATGTTGTTTGAGGAGTCACACAAACCTCAGGGAAAACATATGATACAAGTCATGTCTTTCAGTGTTCATAAAACATAGCAGCTACTCAGATATGTGCCATAAGGACATGTTTTCCCAGACTTAAATGGGTGACTTCAGTGCCACCACCTTCTCAGTCCTTCATGTTCTCTTTTGTAGACAAATGTGCTCTTCTGTTTCTCCTTTTCTGGTAACACTCCAGTAGTGCCTCTTCATTTGCCCTCTCTGGTTTTCTTCCTAGACAGAAACCCAGAGAAATAGGACTGCTGTCATCCCCCAAGATGAGTGCAGGCTCCAACTTCATAAAACAAGCACACCTTTCCCTACCTCTGCAACCCAAAACATCCTCTGGCACTAAGTTTATCTTTCAAAGACCTTCTCAGAGAAAGCCCATTTTGTAGGTGCTTTGCAGGGTCAGCCAGCAAAGCCCCCTTCACCATAGGTATCAAGACAAAAGATGAACATTGTGATACCTTCCCTGCCCTCAGTTCCCTCAACAATCTTGAGGATGGCTTCGGGTGCTGTTAGGGTCATCTAGGGCTGCTCCTCCCTTACCTGACTTGTCCATGTCAGAGAGTCACCTCCTCCTTCAACCAGCTTTCTCTGACCCTGTACAGAGCTTCTGCTTCATGCTGTTGGTCTCCTCTCACTGGTTTTAAATATTAGAACCACCTTAATTTCCTTGGTCTTCTTGCTGAGAAAGTCCAACCAAGACAGAGAGGTTTGGAAAAGTGGTTTCACATAGGAAGGAGCCTTACATGTGATATGGAGTTGCTTAGAATCATAGAATCATAGAAATGTTAATGTTGGAAAATACTTCTAAGATCATCAAGTCCAACCATCAGCTGAGCACCACCACCACGTTCACCACTAAACCCTGTCCTCAAGTGCCAATTCCACATGTTCTTTGAACAATTCTAGGGATGGTGACTTCACCACTTCCCTGTGCAGCTTGTTCCAAAGATTGTCAACTCCTTTCATGAGGATATTTTCCCTAATATCCAATCTAAACCTCCCCTGGTGCAACTTGAGGCCATTTTGTCCTGTCATGACACTTGTTTCCTGGGAGAACAGACAGACACCCACCCAGGTACAACCTCCTGTCAGGTAGTTGTAGAAAGCAAGAAGGTCTCCCCTGAGCCTCCTTTTCTCCAGGTTGAGCCGCCCCAGTTCCCTCTGCTGCTCCTCATCAAACTTGAGCTCCAGTCCCTTCCCCAGCTTTGTTGCCCTTCTCTGGACATGCTCCAGCACCTCAATGTCTTTGCTGTAGGGAGAGACCCAAAACTGAACACAGGATTCCAAGAGCAGCCTCACCAGTGCCAAGTACAGGGGAAAAAATTATGGGAGTGCTATAGATGCAAAACTACCTCACACTCCATAATTAACAGAGGATAAAGACAGTGTTTTTCTGTGTAGTCACAATTTTTTTCAAACTTTCAGTATTTGATCATCCAGGTAGGGAGGATGTTTTTGCTTATACCAGGCTTTTCACATCAATTCTTATATTTTAACCTTTAAAAAGGAGAAAGGAGAAAAGTGCCGACATAATAGTGGGTCGGTTTGCTCTGGCCATTTCATCCAGAGCAGCTCCAGTCCCTTGCAGAAAGCAGTCAGAGGGTTGATCTTGCAGTGCACACCTGCAGAAACTTAACTGACATGGCACAGCTTGAAGAAATGTTTTGTGAGCTTATGCTCCTCATTGCAGCAGTCTTTGGCATAAGTGATGCATGGATGTGATAACTACCACGATTTCTTTTTACTTGTATGTCATTAATGTATTGCCTCTTAATGTTAATAAAATACACAGTAAACTTTACAATGTAAATCTTCAGCATCATAAAGGCCCTTTTCATGTGAGTGGGTATTGTAGGTGTCTATAAATTTAGATGGAAGAAGAAGCTGCAAGACAACAGCATGACAAAAAGAGAAGGTAAAGAGTGAAAGCTTCCTGAGAACTGATAAGCCCAGGAGAACTAATGATCCTTTTGAACCTTCAAGAATTGATAAACACAGGACCAAGAGTTTGCTGCATTTGTTACAGGTCCCTTGCACACATGAGCATCAAAGGTCACTTGCACACAGGAGCCAGCAGGACATCAGTACAACCCTCTGCTTCCAAGGAAATGGCCTCAAAGCTGCTGCTCCAACTGGGAGCTGTATGATCCATGACTGGGCAAGTGAACTGTGAGAGCAAATGTGCTGTGTGAATAGTTATTTGCCATTAATAACAACAGCTTGTTTTGATCACTAATAACAGCTTAATGAATAATAAGCATTCTAAGATATATTGGCTGTGATCCTTGTCTCCCACAACTCACTTCCCTATCAGGGAAAAGGGAATTTACAGCATGTAAATGGTGGACATTTCATTTCAGCAGCTGAATGGCTTCACATAAACAATGAGAAGAGAGAAAAAATCAAGGCTTTTTTGTTGTTGTTACACTGAAACCTGTTGACAGAACTCGAGAGCTTTATACAAGAACAGTATGATAGCTGGAAGTCATTTGAAGAGGAAGGGAGTGGAAAGGAAAGGGGAAGAAGTGGGAAGACTGCATTTCCTAAATAAAGACAGATGGTGCCTGTGGTTTCTTTCGTAGGTGTGTTCTTGCTTCCTTGGGTGCATTTGCAATTGAACACATTTTGGTCACCATCTGACATGTTTATAAAAAACTGCTTATTGGATTGGCGAACACACTGATTTCTGCTGGTTTTCTTAAAGACTCCAGAACTACTGGGTAATAAAAAAAATATTGAAAAATTGCTTGTTTCTTCAACTTCACTTTCTGAGACTTAATAAATAAATACCTCTCCAACATCCCCACAATCTCACCCTGTTGTCTTCCATATAGCACCGTGTTGTGTTCCCATTTATAGCTCAATATATTCTCTTGTTCCACACAGGAAAGCCCAGAAGATGGAAGGGCTTCCTGACACCACAACTTATCCCATCTGTAGCAGCTGGAAAACACAGAGGTCTGCAGAAGTGAGCGTTAACAAGCAACTAGACAGAATGAGAGACACAACTACAGTTATTTCTTGAAAGACAAGATGCATCAAGATGTTCTTTATAGCAGCAAAATGATCAAAAACACATGACAGCTTCTGCTTACAAGTATTCCTGTCATGTCACCCTTCCCTTTGTACCAAGTGCCTTCATTCCCTAGAAATAGTTGTGTCTGATAAAGATTAAAAGAGAGGATTTAAGGCTCAGAGTGTGTGTGCATACCATCCTGTCCTGTTCCTGTCTGATCATCCAAAGAGAAATCTCCCAGGCTGCAATATTTGCAAGACTTGCTTTGTGCTGCATTGTGTTCCCCAGCCCTTTGTTTCCTTGGGTTTAGTCCATTTCTGTAATATGGGAGGACAGAATACTTCGTCCTCCCCTTTAAACTTCCAGTTTTGATTCATAAGCGGTTTCATCAGGCTGACAGGTGATCTCAATTCCTTCAAAACAAACAACCAGCAAATTAATTTTCTCTCTTTCTCTACCCATTCCTGCATAACACTGAAAAGGCATATGGGAGATAACAAAGCTATATGTGTTCATATTTCTGCTCATGGCCCAAAGGAGGTTGTAGCCAGGTGGGGATGGGCCTCTTCTCCCAGGCAACCAGTGACAGGCCTCAAGCTGTGCCAGGGGAGGTTCAGGTGGGACATCAGGAGGAATTTCTTCACTGAAAGGGTTATTAAGCACTGGAATGGGCTGTCCAGGGAGGTGGTGGAGTCCCCATCCCTGGAGGTGCCCAAGGAAGGCCTGGCCGTGGCACTCAGTGCTCTGGGCTGGGGGACAAGGTGGGGATGGGGCACAGGGTGGACTCAATGGTCTTGGAAGTCTTTTCCAACCATCACCTTGTCTACTGGACCACAGCATTAATTACCACATCCAGTCATTAGAAATTCACATATGAATGGAATGTATTCTGCCAGCTTTTCCCCTCCACATCCAGGTGACTGACCCAGACAATGTATCCAATCACTGCCTCTCCTATAGACTTTGCTGTATTTACTGTTTTATCCCCACTCCTGTCATCAAATACATCTACTTTATTTATAAGACTATAATGAAGGCTTTCCTTAAATTGTATATGCCCAGAAAACTAGACTTGAAATCTGAAGAAAGACTGCAAAGTACCACCCAGAGAAAAATAATCAGATAATGGCAGTAGAGGGATTTTTTTAGAATTAAACATGAAAAGAAATAAACTAATGTGGTATCCACTGCACTATCTATACCACAATTAATTTAATTTATTTTATCCTGCTTTGTATCATCAGTGTTCTGCATGCTGCAGAGTTTTGTTCTGAAAATGCAGAATTGCAGATTCAAAGCAGGAAGTGAAGGGGAGAAAATCAGAGCTTTCAGCATCAAAGAACATCATAGTGGAGGCCCTCGGGAAAGTCCAAGGAAATTATTTAGGATTAATACACAACTGTATTAACTGGACGTTTCTGCTAAATTGATTAGCAGTGAAATTAGCTACATTAGCCTTTCCCAACTTTAGGCTTCAAATTGACCCAAAAGATTAATTTGGGCAATTCATACATCCCAGAGCAGTTGCTGCTGTCTGATCGCTGCCTACAGGAGCTGTCACCACACCAGGCAGACACTGCTCATGTCATTGTTTCTAAAAAGCTCTCTGTACAGCTACAGGGGGTAGAAATACTGGGCTTGTTTCAGCCATGCAGATCTAGAGAAAATAGATGGCAAAAATCTCCTCTTGCTGCTGTGGTGGGTGGTTGTTTCTGGCAGTGGGGGGAGTGTTTGATGACTGCACAGGAGGCACTCGCTGCCCACAGCTGTGATTTCCTGTCCTGCCATCCACTTCAGTGACTCACAGGGGATTGTGTGCTGCTGAATGCACCCCCTGAATGATGAACTCATCCCTTTTGCCTCTCCCAGAAAGGACCTTTGTCCAGTGTAAAAGGCACCCAGCTGCACATCCAGTGAGGGAGCCAATGCTAACATTTCCAGTCGCACGTGCTCTTCCTCGACACAGTGCTGTCCACTCACGTGGAGCTCAGGTCCTCCAGGCAGCTCATTCCAAGGTTATACTGCTGATGAACAGGACTAACTGTTTTTATTTATGATATTAAATACACCCTAACAAAACTGGAGACCATTAGAGATTTCCTCACTGAATGGAGCAAATAAAATGCATGAACTGACACGGATGGATATGAGTTTATCACGTCAAACACTAATTCAAAGACACAAAGCCTCATGCAGGCACATCATGCATAGGTAGGAGAGAGTTGCCTTGCTTTCCAGAGGCCCTCAGCGTCCTGCTAGTTAAAAAATAAGTAACTCCTGGTAGTTCCCTTGGGCTGACATCCACTTGGAGTCACAGAATCACAGGATGGGTCAGGTTGGAAGGGACCACAGTGAGTGTCCTGGTCCAACCTCCCTGCTCAGGCAGGGTCATCCCAGAGCACACGGCACAGGTTTGTGTCCAGACAGTTCTGGAACATCTCCAGTGAGGGAGATTCCGCACCCTGAGGTGTCTTCACCAATGATGAGGTTGGGAGGTCCATGTGACCCTCACTAGAACAACAGTAACTAATTTTAGGTATTGACTTGCTGTGCCTGTGCTGAGCAGCACCTGCTGCTGTGGCCGAGGAAAGCAAACACGCCTTTGTTTTTTGCATTCAACAGGATATATAAATACATAAATACTCCCACGTATTTATGGGGGGCAATGCTGGTGCTTCCTTGCTGTGACTGTTCTCCAGTTTACACATCCATGCCCTAACCCATAATAATCAGGACTGTGAGTTTTTCCTGCCTCTCTGGATCACCATGCCAATACCATTCATGTCTTCTGAAATGTTCACTACAAAATGTTCTCTGTCTTTTGAAGAACCCTGTCTTTTTTTTGGAAAAAAAAAAGAAAACTCAGATAACTCCTCAGCTCAGGAATTCCCCACAGCAGCACTTTGCTCACACTGCTAAATCAAAGAGTATTCTAATGCAAAGTAGCTCCGTGTTGCATATCAGCTTCACAGGAAACATCACATGAACCTGGAGCTCAGGCCAGCAATCATGAAGTTTGGATATCAAAGGTGTTTTACAATATTGTTCAAACATAATAAATACCTCAGGCAAGTTCTTCAAATCTGTCAACTGACTGAAAAATGGTGTCCCATCAGAGGCTGCTGAACATGTTTCCCCCATCATCCTTACATGTTAGGAACAGTAATTGCTCCTCAAACTTGGAGCCACAGGAAATGCAGCAAGAAATCATATCTACATCCATCCCTACCTTCCACATACAGAGTAACATCATTCATTCCCATCCCACCTTGACAGTTTTAATGATGCTCTCCAGGAAATTGTGGGAAATAGAAGGCAATCCCTATGTCTCACACAGGACACATTCCCAAAAAACCTCCAGCAGCAACACAGCAAGGAGATTAGTAAAGCTGTATTAAAAGAAAAATTGTGACAGAATCTTAGCTGTGCCACTGCTACTTCTGTTTCACATAGATATATGTCCAGTTCAGCTGGAATAATCTTAAAGAGAATTAGGAAGCATTACAGTTGTAGAAAATAATTCATTAAGACATAGGAGATCAAAAACTGGCAGTGACAGATGAAGTTCAGGTGGAGAAATGCAGGTGCCTCCATCTACCCTCCTGTCAGGCATCAGCACAGCTCCTTTCAGCATCCCTCAGCACCTGCAGCAGTTTGACTCCTGAGGTCAGGCTGAACTGTCTGGATGGCTGCCCTTGGGCTTGGTGGTGCTTCTTGTTGGCTGCTTTTGAAGTGGTGAATGGAGGGAGCCACCAATACCTGCCACATGAATTATCAGCCCTGTCCCTAAGTTGCTGGGCTGAGCTCTCTTGCAAGCACAATGTCTGCAGAGGTACAGATAGGGGAGAAGAGTATAATCTGTTACCATGAATTTTAATGCAGTGCTTTATATTTATACCCAAGCTATAGTCCATAAAACTGAAATGAATTTCTAATGCTGTAAGTATTATTTGCTGTTTTCCATTCTGGTTGCCATTTCGTTCAGATTTTCTTTAATAATGCATTTTATAGGCCTGTACCTCTGCAGCTCCCCTCTGCCAGCTCAACTCCTCTGCTAACAGTAGCAATGCTTCACAAAGCCCTGAGATTTGAAGTGACCTTGGGACTACCTTCTTCCCTGTTCTCCTCAGGCTGGTAAAAATCACAGCATTAGCTGGAAGTAGCCCTGAATCCCCTGGCTTTTGCTAGCTTATCTCAGATTCTCCCAACATGCATATTTGATGTTTAAATTAATTTTGTATTTGGCCACCTCTCTAAACTGAAAGGGGAGCACAACACCCCTCCCCAAACAGCAGCCAGGAGCATCACCAGCCACCTGGACACTGATGGGAAGCATCTCACCACTGAACCTCCCAGTTGTCAGAGCCACAACCATCCCCTCATCAGCACAGTTGTCACGTCCCTCCAGTCTCTGCCACGGTGCATAGATGAGGCTGCTAAAGGTTGCAAAGAGAGGCAAGTTGCTTAAAAGCACCCTGCTGCCTCATGACTGACATGCTGAGGATGCCACGTGTCAGGTGCCATCTCCCTGCCTCCCTCCCCAGGCAGGTACCCTTCCAGCTCATGGAATAAAGCCTCTTGCAAATGAGGAGCAACAAGCCCTTTGTGCTGTTGTCTCGTCCTCTTCCTGGGTCTCGCCACTTCAATTAAGCCCTGGAATTGTTCTTCCCATTATTGCCTGGCATCCCTCCCTCTGTGGCACTGCTCTTCCCCGTCCTTCCCCTCCATCTCCTCTTTTTTTGCTCTACAGCAGCAGAACTGTTTGCTAATGAGGGAGAACTCCCAGCTCCTGATGCCTCGCCCTGCTGACATTCCCTTCTGTACACTTGCAAGGAGTGGGAAACACTTCTGGCCAGCTGGGCCTTGCAGCTGTTTTTCCAACTAAACTAACAGCATTTAACATGCTCCCTTTGCAGTAGGATGCTGACTTAACTTTTCCAAGCAGCATATGGACAAATGTTTGTTTGGTTTTGCACCGCATACCTGGGAAAACCAATCTTTTCCCCCTCAAGAGAAATACACCTAATTTGGCCTGTTTTATCATAAAGGCATGAAGAAGACACCAAAATAAATTAACCAAATATGCTTTGATGAGGTATAAATTGCTGTCAATCAAGCCCAGGTTGAAACGAGATGATCTTTAAGGTCCCTTCCAACACAAACCACTCTAGGATTTTATGATTCTATGAAATTAAGGAAGGCCCCTGTCTGTTTAGTGGTGACTCAGCAAGCAGCATAACCTTCCTGGCTTGACCTCACACGATACAGAGCCCATATCAGCAGTTTTAAAGCTAAACACACACTAAACAAATGTACAGAGAACCTTATGAAACATTTCTAAAGCTGATCTCAGGTCTTTGAAAGCATCCGTTTTAAGGCATGATTTACTGTCTGCCACCACAACAAAACAAATACCACAGATTAAAGCAAAATATGTCTGTGAATCTACAAAATATGGAAATAATGCACATGGAAAATGGAAATCTTCCTAACCATCTGGAGCCTAAGTGTTTGCCATCAATATTGGATCCAGCAGCACTGTAGCTAGTTAGCATTTTGTCACTGATTTCACTAAGGCCAGGAATCATGGATAGCCACAAGTGTTTGGAAATGGAAGCTCAGTGCTAGGTAAGCAGAAGAACTCACTTCCAGCAATTATGAAGTCAGAGCTGTGCAGCTGCCTGGTTGATTTTGTTTCTTTGCATGCTAAACAGAAGAAAAAGGAGAATACAAAAAAATATTATTTCCTTTGCTGTTCCTCTTTAAACACTTTGGATAATGCTAAAATTCTACCAGAAAATTATAATCAGTTGTGTGTTGTGTAAGATATATGTCTAAGCAAGACAGAACAGGGAGTTGAAAGTTTGGAGCTCACCACTGAAAAAAATAATATTTTGTATCCTTGCTNGATATATGTCTAAGCAAGACAGAATCAGGAGTTGAAAGTTTGGAGCTTATTATTTTGTATCCTTGCATGCAAAAATCTGCATGTCATGCAAAACTCTCAGTAAAATATTTTCATTATGCACCGTGCAGGCAGCACAAGCAGGTGCATTGTTCCCTTATCCTGCTCTGCCAGTGGGAATGACCCACATTTAACAAAGATCATGAGAGTTACCAGAGAATTAGTGTAGGCCTAAATCTCATAGACTGCAAGGGTTTTTTTGGAAGGTAGGTGGTTTTTCTTTAGAGTTCCTCCAAATCCATCCAGAGGTTGTCCAAACATCTCAGGGGTTTCCTCCTTCTCATTCCCTTAATCACCAGACCAGAAGTTGATCTTCTAAGGGTACAAGGATGGAAGGTGCACACTCTGATTAGCATGGGGAAATAAAGCAGCTGAAAAATCCAAACCAGCCCATGCCTGCACCTTGCAAGAGAATTTCTTATCAGGTGGGAATGGGGCAGCATGGATCTGGATATGTCCTCAGGACAATCTGATTCTGACACTAAAACTCCAGCAGCAAAAGGGAGTATAGATCATTTAGTCACTATCCCCACAGATGCCTCTTCTAGGGACTGCATCACACCTACAAGCTGGTGTCTGGTGTTCTGAATACCTTGGAGAGTCTCAAATGGCATCATCACTGGCCTGTGGTTCAGTGACACCATCTCTGCTTCTCTCCCTGTGACCAAAAGGAGAATGCAGGAAGTTCTTTTCTCCAGCCCCTTTTGCAACTTCTCAACTGAAAGGAAATCTACACCCTAAAATCATAGAATCACAGAATGGGTTGGAAGAGACTTTAGAGATCATCTCATTCCAACCTCTCTGCCACAGGCAGGGACACCTTCCACTAGCCCAGGTTACTCCAAGCCCCATCCAACCTGACCTTGGACACTTCCAGGGATGGGGCATCCACAGCTTTTCTGGGGAACCTGTTCCAGAGTTTGACCACCTTCATAGTGAAGAATGAAAGGCATTCTCTTACTCTGAAGATTGTCTACTGGCCAGACACCAAAAAACCCCACAACATTAAATTGAATACTACCATGGAGTTTCCACCCTTAAATCATTTCATTAAAAGCAGTCTAAGTGTTTACAATGAAGGAATATTATAGTGATATGAAGAGAGTTGAGTGCTCAAATACAGCCATTTAGGCTTTTCAATATCTGTGCATCACACTAGTTTTTCAAGTGGTAGATGTCCCACTGGCTCCAAAAATACACGGTGATACGGAGGGGACAGAGGGTTGCACAGGTGCCTCAGGGGACATTTCCATGGTGGAGCTCAGTAGCCAGGGATACCAAAAAGAGGGAGAAGAGCCTGTGGGAAGGGAGTCAAACACAGCAGGGAGAAACCTGAGAAGAGGCTGAGAGGAGGGATGTGAGGGCGTGCAGTGAGCGTGAAGGGGATGAAGAAAGACACCATGCCCATGCAGCCCCTCTACAAGCAGCTGCAGGGAGGCAGATCCCGTGCTCCTGCTGCAGTCCATAAGCTCCACACAAATCCTGGGGTCCTCCCCTCCTCTGCAGTGCTCAGGTGGTGGGAACACCGTCCCCTGCAAGGGGGGAGCCAGGGAAGGGTGAGGAAATGGAAGGACACAGACAGGTGGGGTTTCACTAGGACAGGGCGTTTGCAATGCACAGGACAGGTAGAAAAAACGTTCCTGGCAGGAATCCCGAGGTGGAGGAATGCAGTCTGTGTTTAGGGAGGAGAGAGAGACAACGTTGCATTGCATTGCAGTGACTTGGAGGGAGGGAAAGATCATGGGAGCTACATCATGCAGGGGAGAATCCAAACATAGGGCGAGCAGCAAAGCCACACAGAAGGAGAGGAAGGGTCAGCTATCAGGTGTGGGGGTGAGGAGGGAGGAACAGCGTGAATTCTTGTACAGGGTTGTAATAATCAAAACATTGGCAGGGCCTTAACTAGGCAGCCCTGCTGGGTGCCCAGATAATACAGCTGATTTTAATTGCTGATGTGTGCATTTTGTGTCATTTGCCTGATGCACAGCCCTTTTATGACCGTTGCGTTTGACCACAAATCAACAGTCAGTCATAAAGCATCAGGCAAATGACCTCCTCTCCCAAACAGGCTGTGTTATCTTTATTGATATTCAATATTTAGATTTTAATGGAGATAGATGGATAGGCATAAGGATGGGAGCAAGGTGGGGCACAAAGAAACGGGTTTGAAATAAACAGGTTGACAAAACATAAAGGCAGGAGGCAAGAGACAGATGAATAGTCAGGGAGGTGCCTGCCACCAAGGTAGGCAAATATCATCTGGCGTCAGGCTGCTTGGGAGAGGCTGATGAGTGACAAAACTGCCAGGCAGCAGAGAAATATGAGTATGAAATAGGAAAAGAAGGACCAAAGAGACTGAAAAGAAAAATAATTTCATACACAAATCCCATTATTCCACCTTCCCCCTTCCCCTAGCCCACCACTCTGCTCCTTCCCACCTCTCCCCGTTTCCAAGGAGCATGGTAGAAAAGGTTTGATTCCGGGACTAGCAGGCTACATATTGTCAGATGTGGCATTGTTAGCTGGAGGTCTACAGGAGGATGCATATTGCTTCTCTCCCACCTGCTGTTCATTTCATAAACTGCAATCAGCACACAGTCAGTCAACACCTCTCTTGTTTATTATGTGGTACAGCGGGAGATTTCGTTAGACCTTTAAAGCACTGGACCAAATGCCACATGTCCCAGGTTGTGCCAGTGGGTGAGACAGGAGTCTGTGCAGCACCTGTGCCCTGTTTTTCCACAGACTGGTTTCTTCCTCAGTATTATCCCTTTTAAACGCATTACTTTGAATTTTTTCACATTGCCATAAATTTCTGTTCCCATACTTGCTCTTGATTCACGTGTTGCTATCTATGCTCAGCCAGGAAGATGTTTTAGAGACCAAAACTGGCCTCCATTTCTGTCAGACAGGGAGAAATTATTATTGCCCTGTCAGTTATTTATTGTATTTCTAGTATGACACAGGAAGTAGACATTGGCTCTTGAGCTCTGGGGTCCCCAGAACAGCAAAGATGTCGATTTGTTGGAATGGGTCTAGAGAATTTCACCAAGCTGATCAGAGGGGTGGAGCAGCTCTGCTATAAGGAAAGACTGAGAGAATTGGGATGCTCAGCCTGGGAAAGAGAAGGATTTGGGGTGACCTAATTGTGGCCTTCCAGGACCTGAAGGGAGCTGAAAAGTTGTATGGAGTTCCAACCCACTCCTGCCACGGGCAGAGACACCTTCCACTAGCCCAGGTTGCTCAGAGCTCCATCCAGCCTGGCCTTGAACACTTCCAAGGATTGGGCATCCACAGCTTCTCTGGGCAACCTGTTTCAGTACCTCACCACCCTCACAGTGAATAATTTCAACATAACCCTACTCCCTTTTGGTGTGAAGCCGTTCCCCCTTATCCTGCCACCCCAGTTCCTTGGAAATAGCCTCTCCCCATCTTCCCTGTAGGCTCCCTTCAGGTATGACAATGCTCTCCAAAGGCCCCAAAGGAGCAAACATAGGTAACAGAGCTGCCTTGGGCTTGCAAAGCTGCCTGAAGGTGTGGCAGCCTCTGCTGAAAGGCTCAACATGCCACGGCAGCGTACAGGGCATGCAGAAATATTGGCCCCTCTTTGAAGAAAAGACCAGAATTACTGACCAGAAATTCCAGACAAACAGGGGAATTCCTTATTACTCCCCCTATATATGATTCCAGTCAAGGGGCAAAGACTCTGTCTGAAACCTCAGTCTTCATGACAGGAGCAGGCCAATATAATCTTTTGCCCGTTTTAGAGATGGGATCATTTGCCAGTTGAGTATTTCGCTCTCTGCAGATGTGAAATGATGACTTCAGCTGCAAGGTGGCAGATTCAGGTCTCCACCAGTGACTTATGCTGTCTTTTCACGTGAGTTCATGAAGTTTATGTGCTTGTCAGTGACATCTCTAAGTGACCACAGTCCCCAAAGTCAGAAATAAAATCCAAGAAATATCCTTCAAACATTTGTAGCTAGCAAAGAGTATATGACCCCCTAGCAACATCTGTCTTCCAGTCCTTCTTTTGATGGGTAATAGATAGAAGAAAAAGCAGTTACTGCTCCCTGACATTCCTGGGGCTCATGTGGTTGAGACCTGAACTGGGAATCTAATGACTGTTGGTACAAAGGACTCAGTAAGGTTTTGTGTGATTTGATTTCAAGCTTCCAGGGTTCTTTTTTCAAAGGATTACATTCAAAAAGTTGCATTGCTCAACCAAGAAAAATTTAAAACCAAACCAAAACAAATACAACAAATGATTTGTTGGGTTTTTTTAAAAAAAAGGTTGAACAGAAGGGAACTGTGAATCTATAAATCTAGTTCTTTATTCATGCATAGCTTTTATTATGCAATCACATACTCTGATCTATAAGCTTTCTCTGAGTGGGATAAGACATAGCACATACTCCTGTGAAAGCAGGTTGCAAGGGCTGCCTTTAGTCAGACTTTTCCAGCCTTGCTACTCCTTTGATGGAAAATATTAAGTGCCCACTAGACTGTGGGCAGGTTGGGGGTTTGCTTAAAAAGACCATTCCTCTCCCTGTTCCCACAGTATCCTGCTTTGTCTTATCCACTGCAAAGGGTGGCAAAGCACTCACCTCCTGTGTCTTGGGGAAAACAAGGATGAGCAAACATTACATGTCTTGGTTAGCATGAAATGGCTCATCAGGATCTGGGTCAAACCACCTGGCCAGTGCCTTAGCAAAGACAACACAATATTGCTGACCCAACTTCAGCTTTGCATGGCAGAAGCTCAAACAGTGTGGAACAGAGATACCACGTGTAAGGGGTGGGTCTGGATGGATAGAAACATGGAAACAGTAGAATGGAGATGGGGAGGAAAGGACCATTTGCATTTTCTTTTCATATGAGGAAGTTGTTAAATCAGGTAGGAAGATGGACATTATCAGGATGTTTATCTCAGGTCATGGGTCTCCATTCCCTTTACCACTGAGGTGCAAAAGTGAGAGAGAGGAACAGGAAAATCTGTGTGCCAGATAAAAAGGCACCTGGAGCCAGACCTAAACCAGACAGCCAACCATTAGTGGTACAAACCATGAACAAACCATAATAGATCACACCCCTACCCCAGGAGGAAGAGCTGCTGTAGAACCTCTCCTACAAAACATTCTCAGCTTCCAACAATTCTGAGCATTTCCAGGTCCTTGTGACCCTGAAAAAGAAACTCATGTTGCCTCTGGAAAGGATCAGATTTGGCCTCATTCTGATTTGTGAGTAAATAGGACAATAAAATGTATCAAATCTTGTGAAAAGGAGATCCAGAAAGTGAACCTGTTTGCATCAAAAGTGATACTTTCATTTTCCCTAATTTAGAGGGTGTTCCAGAAGAGGAGAAAAAGGTTATTTAGAGGATCTTGCTTTCTGTTGGCAAAGCTTTCCAGAAAAAAACTCAGAGGTGGAGATAACAGCTGAGTGAAACACCTGAAGAGTCTGCCTGAAGTGCTAAAAACTAATTTGTAGCACCCAGGAGTTTGCAACCTGGTCGCCCTGTGACAGCTTGCACTCTCCGAGAGCTTATGCACAAAAATGGCCCCCCTGAGCCAAGCCTGCATTGAAGGTCACCCCTGAGGAACAGCAAAGTTACCCAGGGAGGTGCCCATGGAGCAGCTCTCCTCAGAAAAAATAATAATACAGTGAAAAGGGGTCAAATTGCCCCACTCACAGGGCTGATTGCTCTGCTCCCCAGCTGAGCCTGGAAAACTGTGAGTGAGGAATGGACCTGAAAGGTTTGAATCCTGGTCTGCAGCAAAAAAATCCCTTTCACAGACAGGGATGCTGAGCTCGTGTAGGGAATACACATGGATGACTGGTAAGGATCTGAGGTGAGGATGTAAAATCTTCTCTGTGACAGTGGCGACAAATCAAGTCGAAGTCGAGAAGCTGGTTGCTTAACTCTTTTCATGTAAAGTTTTTCAGGAGGAAAAAAAAAAAAAAAAGCCAAACAGAGCCACATCTGCCTGGGTAGGGGAAGTTCAGAAGGGAAAATCAAGGCTCCTCAGTTTGAGATTTTCTCCCATTTTATCTCTGCTCCATGGAGCTGGACTCTGAAGACCCAGCCTCTTGGTGGCCAAACCTGAAAATAATTTGGACATGGACATTTTGTAGAACAATGCCCTTCAATACAAAAACCTTTCTCTCTGCCTTCATTCCTCCTGGCTCAGGAGACAGCTTTCATTTTTTAAAACAAAAAAGTTTCCACGAAATAGTGGCACTTCCCTTGCAAAGGCCAGCCTTTTCCTTCATCACTGCAGTACCTATATCCCCACCAGAAATGGAGACACCTGGGGTGATCAAAACCAAAAGAAGCATGAGTTCACATCAAAGCTCTCCTTCCCGGAGGGATGTCCCAGACAACTCCACAAAGCCGCCCAGATCCCGGCGCTGAGCTGAGCGCACGTCCCGGTCTGATGAGGCTGACAAGGACCAGCTCCAGGGACAACCTCAGATCTGCACAGTGGAGCAGTTACTGAAGCAGCTGTGGGGAGCACAGCCTGTCTCCTGCTGCCTCAGCCTCTCTGAACCTGGTGTTCAAACCCCCTTGGCCCAAGAGCACACCCCCAGGAGCGGGTCCGCGTGAGGCACAGAAGTTACTCGCGCGACCTGCGCCCTCAAGAATCAGCACCAGGCACAAGATGATCCGTGGCAGGACCCAGACTTCATAAGGCTGAATTTGTACGCAGTTTTGGGGTCACAGCTGTATTGCTGCCACAACCCAAGCTGTATAACAAGGCCATTTCTTGCTGGAAATGGTACTGACTGCATTCAGGAGGAGGGTTTGACAGTGAAGGGGGAGATGCCATCTCCAGCTCCCTGGCTTTTTAATATTACATGTGCATGGCTGGAACTAGTAAGTCTTCACTGACACTAGCCCCAAGGTGCAGATAGCTCTGAGAAGCAGGCTAAAATAAGGAAGCAGATGTATGTTGTCATTAACTTTAGGAGTGAGTTACTACTGCTGTTTGCTATTTGCATAACAAGCAAGTGCCAGAAGCCCCAGCCAGCACCTACATGTGACTTTACTGGCTAATCTATGCCTGTAATATTGTATGGTGTTCATGAAATAAATAAAACACAGTCATAGTTACACTCTGCAGCAATTCTGAAGTTGTCTTTCTGGAGTGTGCTCACAAGGGCTGCTATTCAGTTGAGGTCCTCTGCAGCAATCATTTTTGCAAACTCATTGTGCCTTCCAGGAAAAATCCCAGAGCAATTTTCTATTTTTGAAAGCTGGAGAAATCTGCAGAGGGTGAGATGCTGAGGACTGCTAGTCCTGAATCCAGAAATGCCATCGTTTGAGAATGACAGATATTTTCATCTCTTCCTCTACTGACAGCTCTAGATTCCACCCTGAATACGAAAGAAATGGGGTCTTCAGATCAGGGCCAAAGGTCCTCGAGGTAGGAGACAGAGATAGAAATGTCCAGGGATGTGAGCTGGGGAGGATTAAATTGCAAATAAAAATCTTTCAGAGACTTTGTCAAAGCTGGAATAACAGTAAAGGAAATTCATGGCAGATGGTCAATATTTTGCTATGTAGTATAATGCTACCCACTGAAAAGAAGTAAATCAGAACTAAACACATATTGGGTGTAGTCCTTGCAGGACTCTTAGAGAAAAAGTAGTGTTTTAGACTTACAAAGCCTTTTAAAGTTTGGAGAGAACACATGAATACACATACAGATGTGTGTGTCTTTGGGCTGGGGAGAAGAATGAGAATGGAAATTGCCTTCTTGATCTTCCCTTCATTTCCAATAGAAAACCATTATTTTCTGGTCTGTATCCTTTACACCAACCAAAAATTCAGAACTGTGCCCAATTACTCTGAGAACCACAGCATCTTTCTCCAGAGGATGCCTATATTATGAGGGCACATATGTATTATATTTTTTCTCTCACTGCCCTCAAAACCAGCAAATTTATCATCAGGAATTTGCTTTATCCTTCATTTGTGTATTTCAAAAAAAAAAGCATGTAGACTGAACCTTCCTTTTTAAAGCAAGCTTCCTACAAAGGCTTCTCATTCCCAGAGAACCACATCTGTTTGGCTTCTTTCTGCCATCAAAAGGCTGAGACAACTATTGCTGGTAGCAGGGTATTACATAAAGTACAGCAGTGATGTGCTAGACATCAGCACAACTGTTGCAATAACAGGCAGAAATAAAACATATATTAGGATGAGAATCTTTCTGCAGTCTTCCAGTACAGCTTTTCCATTCCCAGTTGTGAAACTGGCTCATATGGAGAAGACTTGATATTTATGTCTCGGTGTGTCTATCAACAACAGTGCTGATTACATTGTTAATATTTGAATCTCTGATAATGGGAAGGTGGGCAAGATTTAAAGGGTTTGTATAATTGTAGGAAGACACCGCTTAAGTTTCCATATGGACTGCAATAGTCAGCATAAATATGCTCTCAGGCACCCTACAGCAATAAAAACCCAAATTCAGCCAGGATGCTTTTCTAACATGTAGCTCCTCTTGGAAATTCTAATTCAATCTATGATGAATTACTATTAAAAAGAAGTTAACCAAACCCAGGAAAAAATAGCTTCATTTTAGGCACCAGCCAAACTCAGTAATTCTCCCTTTCCCCCCATGCTTCCAGATTGTATGTCTCCAAACAATACCTACCCTTAGAATTGAAAACACAGCAGAAATAGTCTCCAATTGTCAGAATATGGTTCCAAAGAAGTCCTTTCCAGGTTGGAAATGGTGGTACAATCCACTTACAGTTCTGAGACAAGTTAATCAGACAGATACAATAAACTACACAGCAATTTTGAAGTAACTCCACTGGAAATTATGGCAATTGCAGAGTCATTGAAGTTAAAAGGTCCTAAATAGAAAAGCACAGCTCACGCGTCTTTGTGTACGTAGCTGCTTTAACTTCAGCTTCCTTTTTTCCCCCCTCTAAGTTCAAAATACTGAGTACCCACCTTCCCTGTGTGCACGTTTCTTGGCAATTTGTGGCTCATTTTGAAGAATTGTGTCATTTTGTGAGGCTCTCTGAAAGCAGTCAGGTGCCTACGGGCGTTGCCGGACGGGAGCTGTAGCACTGACAGATTGCATGACTGAGCCCTTGGCCATTTCACCTCCACTGTATGAGACCACTCCATTAAACCTCAGTTCTGGCTGGAGGATAGAAGCAAAAGGGAGAAAAAAATATATATATATATTGGAGGCACAGCTCACATGCAAGGTGCTTGCCTGCTCAGAATGTCATGCCAAGTTTAGAGTATGCTTCTCTTTAGGTCTTGGGACATAAAAACAAGTTAAGTTGCTGTCCCTGTCTTTATTTATGCCAGTGTAATGTCTGTTAACTTCACCAGAGCAAACCCCAGTGTAAATGACATGAGAAGGAACCTCCAGAGCTTTATATCTGGTGAAACGCGTCTGCATGCTTGAAAATAAATGAAAGCATATACAGAAATACCCAGAAGCCCTTTTTGAATGTGAAAACCAGCCCTTGCTGGAGAGGGGGAAAGCAGATCACTGGTATCCAGAGCGCAGGCGCACCAGCTCTCCCACTTGGAATTGAGAGGGCTTCCCCAAGGAACAGCAGCAGGAGAGTGGAATCAGTGACTGCCAGTTGTCCCAGCCCATGGCCAAGATCATCCTCCACAGGAAAGCAGGAGGTGAAGTCAAAATGCCTGGTGGCAGAGACTAGGACTGTCTCTCCATGATGATCTCCATTAGAAGCCACGCAGCGCCTGAAGCAAAACACTTCCCAAATTCCCCCTGGGTGAAGACTGCCACAGTCACTGAAGACAATGGAAAAGCTTCAGGAAGGAGTGGCCTGCAGTGTCCCAGATATGCCATGCAAAGGGGGGACAGTTTGACTCCTCACATGCAGTCAGGTACAAGCTGGAGGGAAAAAAAAAACCAAAATCCTTCAAATTCTCAAGCATGTATTCATGCATTTCTCCCCCACCCCCCCTAGAGATTTCATTGTGTGACTCATGAAACGTGTCATTTTAAAACCTTAGAGGATAAGTTGTCAGAATATATTGTGCTTTAAAGCCTTTCTTTGGTCTCTCATTTAAATCTTTGAAAGACTTTGCAAGTTATTTTTTCGCGTTCACTTTGGTTTTAATATTGTAGAGATGAATGTGCCTTCTCTCCTGCGAGTTAAGCACTTTAAAATATTCCAGAAAAATGAAATGTGAGGCATGAATTGTGAAAATGACAATCCTTATGGCCCTCTACGTGCAGAGCAGCTCCAAGTCTTGCAGACCCTTCAGACTTCCACCTCCTCCTTTGGTGGTTACATCTTAACACCACGCTGATAATAAAAGGTAAATGAGTTCCCGCAGCAGAGTATCAAGGATGTGAACGTGGATGCTGCTCTTAACCATTATGGGCAATTAGAGGGCTTCGAAAGTGTGTTGCCTGACTTTCTGTTGCTTGGTAACTGTGCACCTAATTCTTTCTCTCAGAGGTCACAGAAATGTCAGAAAATCCATTTTGTTGGGGGGGAGGGAGGGGTGGCGAGAGACAAATGCCCCCATCAGAACAGCAGCCTACAGATTCGTTAAAAGAACTTCATGTCTTCCATTAGCAGATAGAAAATAGTGTTAGTAGTATTATTGTTATTTGCCTAGGACTACAAAACTGCAATTTCTCAGCATCATGAAGTATATAACAGGCTTGCTGTGCCAAAGAGCTCAGGAACTGCAAGCACACTGACGAAATTTGGGATGATACAGGTCAATATAACTCATGGATACACTGACAAATGGCCATTATTGGCCTGACGCAGAGCCTGGTGGAGTCAGTGGAAAAAGCACACAAAACCAACGATGGTACTATCAAAGTTTTAAGGAATTTCTGAGATTGGAAGCTTTGCAAACGTTGCCTGGCATGGGAAAAAAAAATACGGTCTTAGAAGGAAGCTGCTAATGAGACAGAAGATAAGATTCTCTTCTCCAAAAAGATCCAAGTTGCAGTTTCTGCAGCCTCTGAAATGCTGGATGACTGTCACCGGGGGAGAACAAATTAAGTGATGCCTGTGAGGGAAAACCTTGGCTATTCTTACCTGCATTGTAAGGAACAGGACTTTGGAAGTGTATCTCATCTTCAGCAAATTTCCAGATCCTTCTACTTTGAGACAGCTCCAGTAATACACACCCCTTGTTACACACTGATCCCCACAAATGGATACTGTCAAAAGAAAACTACTTCCCTTCAGCTTGAGCAGCGTGCTCAAAGTTTGCAAAATGCAGTTTAGATTAAATGAATGCCCCTGAGATTAAGTGAATGCATTTCAGGAGGGACACAATATGCAGGTGTCCAGCGCTGACCATCAATCATTTTCTTGCAGAGCTGGAGGTTTCCTGCAGTTGTCACTGTAATCGCTCTGCAAGAATTTGCAATCATTTTCTAAAAGCATGTTTAGGAGGAAAGAAGGGCAGATAGTGCATTCTGTGCTTAAGAAACTGGGTCTATTTCATCGTAAAAGTAAAAATAAAAAAACATTTCCGTGTTGAAACAGCCTGTTTGTAAAACAGCACAACTATATGGCCCTTAGACCCCCCTATAGGACAATCTTGTGACTGTGGGCAGCACAGAAAGCCCAAACTCCAGGTCCCACCCTACCTTTGGCCACAAACTCACTGCACAGTATTAAATAAATAAAGCTCGAGCCACCACCTAGCAAGGGGGCAAATTCATTGATGGAAAACTAGAACTTCATTTTTAATGTGTTGTGAGAAAAAGATACACCTGATTTTTCCTGATGATCTTCCACTGGAAAGATTTCTTCAACTTAGAATTATCAAAAATATGTGAGCACCTACATATCTGTTACTGACAGTAAATGATTCTGTGATATAAATCACTATCACTAAAACAACAAATCACTAACCACTAAAAGAAGTAGGTCTTTTAAATAAACATGCAATCAAGCTACAATAAGGTCTCTTATTCTTTGAGTATGTAGGTGTTTTTCTGTCACCGCTTTTTCTTATTAATTTTGAGATGAAATCATATTGTTTGGATGCTCTCATTTGTTTTTATACAGAGGACAGTCGATGTGAATGAAGAACTCACATAAATACAGATTTCATGCATATCCAAAGCAAAGGAGTAGCAAAGGCTGCTCTAAGAGACATATCTCAGCAAAATCCAGCAAATCTTTGTGAAGATGCTTGTACCATTATTCTGGTCCACAGACTAACATGGGTTTTGAAGCACTTTAATGCATAATTAAATTCTACTATGCTAAGTATGTTTCTTCTGACATGATTTTCCAAAGACACCACAGAAGATGGAAAAATGTATTATACAACCCCTTAAAAATTGTAAGCTTACAGGAAAAACTCCTGAAAAATTTTTGAGGCACTCAAAGTCTTGTGAAATTCAGGTGGGTTGGAGGCTCTTGGGAAAAATAGATCCCAGGAAGAACAAAGGAGTTGAAAAGTGAATAACCAAAAAAACCCAAGAAAACAGTAATGGTGCAACAAAAGAATACTTTTTTTCAGGGTTGACTGTGGATCCAAATTTAACACTGGCCAAAAATGAGCTATGCCAGCCACATGGAGAACCGTGCAGGTAATGAATGTGCTGACCCTTAAACCCCCCACACCTCTTCCTGTGGATGCTTTGAATGCTCTGCAAAGGGTGTGACTGTGGTGCAATGGTACTAAATGGCCACTGGCATTTAGGCAGCACAAAAACTGCAGACACACACAGCCACACACCCACTCGCCTTCTGTAAATAATCTGTCACCTTCAAGTTCCAGGACTGCATTTTGCTGCTCCACATATCATCTTCCTGGAACCAGAAAATTGATTCAAGCAAGAATTGCTCCACAGGCAGAAGCCCACCTGGCCTCAAGGTGATGTTTTCAAAGGGTCTGGTGTTTACCTGGGGTGGAGGAAACAGCATTCAGCTGATGTGGAACAGCTTTCCTGATATGCCCCTCACTGAAGTGGTCTGGCACACACCTGAATGCCCTGTACACTGTTATTTTTTCCATTTCAGCCACTTGAAGCTTTTCAAGTTTCGTGCCACAGGCTGGGGGCAGAGTGGCTGGAAAGCAGCCCAGTGGAAAAGGAACTGAGGGTGCTGGTGACAGTGGCTGGACATGACCCAAAGTGTGCCCAGGTGGTCAAGAAGGCCAGTGGCACCTGGCCTGTATCAAAAATAGTGTGTCCAGAAGGACCAGGGAAGGGATTGTTTTCTGTACTCGGCACTGGTGAGACCTCACCTCGAACGCTGGGTTCAGTTTTGGTTCCCTCATGACAAGAAAGACATTGAGGGGCTGGACTGTGTCCACAGAAGGTCAATGGAGCTGGGGAAGGGTCTGGAGAGTAAATCATATGAGGAGGGGCTGAGGGAACTGGGGGTGTCCAGCCTGGAGAACAGGAGGCTCAGGGTGGACCTTCTTGCTCCCTACAACTGCCTGACAGGGGAGGGCTCTGCTCCCAGGCAACCAGCAACAGGATGAGAGGACACAGCCTCAGGCTGCACTAGGAGAGGTTCAGGTTGGATATCAGGAAGAATTTCTTCACTGAAAAGATGGTTAAACATTGGAAGGGGTTGCCCAGAGAGGTGGTAGACTCCCCATCCCTGGAAGTGTTCAAGAAATGACTGGACATAGCACTTTGTGCCATGATTCAGTTGACAAGGTGCCGATCGGTTAAAGGTTGGACTCAGTGATCTCAGAGGTCTCTTCCAACCTAAATGATTCAATGATCCTGTGATTCTCCAAGCAGACTGCTCAAGGGCAAGCAGCTCAAGGAGGTGGTTGTGCAGGTCCTCAGTGCTGAGGGGGAGACTAAGTCCAGGCCTGGAGAAGGAGGGAAGGGACCGAAACCACAGGCAAAGGGAGGGTGGGCACACGGGAGGGCTGACAGAGCTGGCAGGAATGGCTGCAGGTCACACCAAAGCAATTGCTTTCAGCAAGCTCTGACTCTGGACCCAGGTCTCTTCTATCTCAATTTGCTTTTTTCCAGGATTAAAGGTTAGGAGAGGGTATAAAATGCAGTCTGACTGGAAAGGAGAAGCATAACTTGTGACCATCTTTCAACACCCAATGTTGTGCACTCCCTCATCCACATCACTGTTACTAATTTCACATCAAAAGCTATTCTGAGGTTGTTTAGGGTATAACTGTGATTATATTTCAATTTAAACTAGTCAGCAGTTCTTCTTTAATTGTCCCTATCAGCTAGAAGAACCTGCTGTTTGAGCAAAACACCTTTTAAGGAGATGTTTGGCAGACCACCTTACCATGCCACAATGTTAAGGGCTGCGCTTAATACGTGACATTTTGAAATTTTATCTCAAAAATGACTCTCAATAAATCCTTCTGAGTCCCAAAGCCTATTCCTATGAAAATCAGAATCCTCTTGAGGTGGCATGGAAGTTAAATTTTTCTGAGAAAAAAAAAAAGAAGAAGAAGAAAAAGAAAAATAAGAAGAAAAAGAAGAAGAAGAATAAGAAAAAGAAGAAGAAAAAGAAGAAGAAAAATAAGAAGAAAAAGAAAAAGAAGAAGAAGAAGAAATAGAAGAAGAAGAAGAGAAGGAGAAAGAGGAGGAGGAGATGAAGAAGAAATTATTTTATATTTTACCAGTGTTTGCAGTTTTGTCCTAGAGAAAATTTGATTGTATTAGTTAAAAAAAAAGGCAAAAAACCCTCCATTCCACAAAAAAAACCCCACGAAACACCAAATCAAACCAACAAAACCAAAAAACCCACAATTTTTTACTTTTAATAAAGATTAGAAGGACATACTTGGAAAAGTACAGAAGCCAACAGTACAAATACAAAACCTGTATTAGTTTAGAATGGGTGTGTGTGGGCACATCTTACTGGGCATTGCTATTCCTACCAGCACTAAAATGAGTTTCCTCACACCAAAACAAAATGAGTGACAAATAAATGAGAGACATTTTCCACTGAAATACAACAACTGTTTTGTCAATCCCATGAAACTTGGCACTCGAATTTTTCAAGGACTTCCAACGGACAGAAAGTTCTTGCAGTCAATGAACAGACATGACTTCCTCACTCAGTGGCTGCAGCTGCACACACCCCATCTCACGTGGTTCCAGTGTGACCCTTCCCTCTCCCACTGTTTGCTCCTGCAAGATCATCTCTTGCTCCATAGAAAAGCATAAAAATAGTCTGGATTGGAAGAGACCTTAAAGATCATCTAGTTCCAAACAAACATGAGCAGGGAACGTTTCTGCTAGACTGGGTTACTCAGAGCCCCATCCAGCCTTGTCTTCAGCACCCTGCTTTTCCTTCCAGCCTCTTCATAAAGGTCAATGATGTGTGGAATCAGGTCTTGGGCACACATTTGTGTAAATACCTTTGCAAAGGACATTGGCCACATTGCTTTGCAGTAAGGAACAGCACAAGGTGCAATATTTTAATAGGAGAAAAGCAGTAAGGGAGCCCTTCAGAACGTGCCCTGACCACAGGGGCTACACCAGGTCTGAGTGAACACACCCCCAGATCCAAACAAAAGGACTATGGCAATTCCAAGAAGAAATCAAATGAAGCCTTGAGTAAGGATAGAGGGAGAAGAAGATACACCATGAGCATGGGATTTCTCTAGTGTGTTATTCTTTTTAAGTAGAAACATGTGGTGGAAGATTAAGCAGCATCTTTTTAATCTCCGATTGTCCAGCTCCCCCTGCTGTAATTACATATTGGACACAAATGGCAACAGATGTTCAGTGTCTAAGCTAAGAATTATATACTTACTCAATATCCCAGTGATTCAAAACACTGATTGGGAGGGTAGAATTTAAATTTACAGGGAGTGACAAATGAAAGGGGTCCTAGACATGGGTGAGGCACAGAGAATATTAATGCAAACTTGAAGATGCCCCCTTAATGGAAGGAGACAGACAGACTGAATATTAGATAGAGTGTTTTTAATTACAGCAGTTTCTCCATGAATTATTTTAACCCATCCTCATCCCTATAAATCTGAGCTTCCAATTTTTATTTTTCACATGATCTAATCTCTGTGTATACAGGCAGACAGAAGGTCCTAGCTAATCATTCCATCATATATCAAGCAGGCAGCCTAATTTCCCCATATTAAACCTAATAAGAACAGATCTATCAGCATGTATTTTATCTTCTTTTCCTTGAGATACTCTTTTGTCTGTAATCCAACTACATGAAAGCTTTTTGCCTGATTTGCTGAGAATTTTGAACAAATATTTGTTACTTTCTTTCACCAGATTTTCTTTTCCTTCAGATATCACAGTACTAGGAATGAAGATGCTGTAAACTGGAGAGATGCCTTATCCAACACAGACATGAATCATCTTCCCAAAAATTTAAGGGTATCATAAACAGAAAGAGAAAATGGTTCTAGGGGAGTCCAGGCATATGAACTTCCAGAGATTGTATCTCACTCCAATCAGTCTCTAATTTCATAAATCACCAGACTTGCTCCATTTTCTCCCAAACGTACAACTACTTCCACCCTTATTTTGGTACCGTATGAAAGCCCCAAATCTGATTCCTCCCACTGCAATGGCAGGAGTGCAGATTTGAATGTTTTAAACACTCAGAGGTGCAGATGCACCCCAACAACATGTGTCTGAGCGTGACAGAAATCCCTTCACTCACATGCACATTGCAATTGAGAGCAGCCACTTGTCTACCAAAACATTTTCTGACAGATAACTGGAAACACTTTTAAGTCCATTCGTTCCAGTGAACATTACCGAAAATGTTGTCTTTTAAAAATGCATTTTATTATATATGACTTAATTTTTCTTGCAAGATCACAGGCTGGGATGCAAACCAATATGCTGTTTGCTGCCAGATGGCGTGTTGGAAGGGTATAAACTTACTTCACACAGAGTGCTATGTGGCATGAGAATGCTGTTCTTACATTCCTAAATAGTCGTTCTTCTTTGAACGGTTCAGATTTACAGTGTTCTTTCAGTAAGCTCATAAGCTCTTCCCATTTTAGCTAAAGCCTTGTGAACTTACTAGATAGATACCAGAAAACCTTCAGTGAAATTTTTAGGGGTAGCTATTCTGGCCCCTGCCCCTTAAATTCACTAGAAGGGTCAGCAGGGCGACTGGTCCAGGCCCTGGGCTGATGTGCATAGGGCCACAAAAACCCCATGACTGCCAGGTATTAAAGCAGCTGAGAAAGTGATCCACACACACTCTGAAAAAACAAAATGACCTCCATGTGCTTTCAACCTGCACTGAGTCCTCAAGGACAGAGGACACAACCTGAAGTTTCCACACCCACCAGTCTGTAGCCTTGGTTGGTCATGAACAAAAGCTGGTAATGCCCTCAACAGCACCAGGCTCTTCAGGAGAACCCATCTCTGTATTTAACCTATGAGAACTAATAAAATCCTTCAAAACCCTTTGGAAAGCGTGCTGATGGGCACATGCCATGTGTCAGCAGGGAGGTTCACATCCATAGCCATCCTACAGACAGACAAAATAGGTTTGACTTCCAACAGCAGCCTCTCTGCAGCAATCCTGCATGGCTACCACGTGCATTTCAATTTTCTACATATTTGCTTTGGAAAAGGCGGTGGAAAAAACTCTCCCTCTTTCCTTCAGCAAAGCACAGTCTGCACCCGCTGCTAAAAATTGTATCAGTATCAATCTCCTCAGCATCACAAACACACCCACGTGCGTCTGAGTCCTGAAACGCTTATTTTGCAAAGAATGTGCCAAAAGATTTACTTACTCTTTAGAAACTGTTTAATGATGTTGTGGGGATCAAAGGAGCAAGCATTTTCATGACAAAAGGAATTTGTACTCCAGGCTCTACAGCACAGACAGTGATTAGTGAGTCACACATAAGAAGTGTCTCGCTTTTCTCTTTTAAAGAGCTGTTGTAGCATTTACCTAAACATTACAGTGCTGAATCAGTAGTTTCACGAGTCTGTCTTCCCAGTGATTGCCTGAACTGCTCACCTTTACCTGGTAATATCCCAGTGATAGTTCCTCGCCTGAAAAATGTGTTCAAGCTCAGTTACTTGGCTGTTAGCTGCCAGGCAGACATTAAGTATGCATCCAGGATTTCCTGGAGGGCTTGGAAAGCAACCACTGTATGTGAAGGAGACTTAAAAATACCAGTTCTGAATGTATATTTCTTCACAAACAAGAAAAGAATTAGAAAGTGTCTCACTGTGGAGCTCAGCTAACCCAATAAACATTTTAATTCATTACTTAGTCTTTAAAAAAAACAAAAGCAAAAACAAAAAAAACACCCACCAACCAAACAAAAAAACCCACCAATTCCCACTGTCATTGTGATACAACCCCCATTCTCTTCTTGACTCCTCTGCCCTCTCTGCTCTCCCTTTCCCTGCAGAGTGTGTCTCCAGCTTTGTCGGATTCATGACACCCAAATGGTTCATCCCACGGTGGTACTGGCTTGCTTTTGGAAATTTGGGGAGTGTAAGGGAGAAGAACAGGATTTTCTTTTTTAAGTTGCCTGGAATAAATTCTTGTCTTGTGGATGTTGTGGATGCAATTTGACACCTGGAAACTTTTAAGGGAGTTGGGCTTTTTTTTTTTGTGGGTACCATATTCTCCCTTCCTACTCACTCAACAAGGAGAGCTTTCGGTGTTGAAAATGGAAAGATTTGCAGAGAGGATTTGCCCTTAATTTGAGTTCTATGAAAAACCTACAACTTCTTGGAAGAAATTAAAACCAGCAGGAGAACAAGCTGCTTTCTCACAAAAAGCATTTTATGAAGAAAAAAAATTTAAACCCTCCAGAATTTGTCTAAGCTGGGATCACTTCTTATTTGCAATCTGCTAAGACTTCTACTCCCCTCTTACAGATCTGCCACCAAACATGCATTCTTTCATTAGCAATTCTCTTGACTCCCTTGAAGGGGTTCTCTAGCAATCTCCCCACATTTTTGCTGGGTTTGTTCAGTGTGTCCTGGCTTGGGGGACATTCAAGCACCAGGTTTGACACTGCAGTGGCAGAGGCCCCAGTAGACGACGTTCGTGTGGCTTAACTCCCTCGTGCATGAAAACCCCTGACAAAACACTGCTCTTGCGAAAAAGCAGCCGAGTAAAAGACTTCTCTGCCTTGTTTTGGTGCTTGTTTTTCTTTATAATCCGTGCTCTGTGGAGCTGGAAAACACCTTTCTCCCCAAGGCATCACCCCAGCCCTGCCGCTGTCCTCGGTGCTGCCGCTGAGCCCAGATGGCATCAGCGCGGGTGTCACCACTCACCTGAGCACCAGCTGCATGGCACAGCTCAGGGTGTGCCTCTGTTGCCAGATACTGTTATTTTAAGAACAGGCACCGTTACCAGGAACTCTGAGAAATGCTTGGGGTCCCAGATTGCAGGGGGAAAAAAAACCAAACCACCTTTTGAAAGAAAACAGTCCTGGAGCGAGAGCATTATGCATGATTCATGGGCAGCACGGCACCTGAAATATTCCTGTGATGCATTTTCCCTCAAAGAGCAGTGTTGGGATTTCAGGAGAATGTGCCAACGTACCCACAGTATTTCTGCACAGCTCCTTGAATAGACACTGTTAAATGCATCTGAAGGAAAAATTTTAAAGCTGTGCTGAACTCCTGTGCCGAATATGGCTGAAAACTTGACATTTTTTCCTTGCCTGGTGGCTTAGTGCTAGAAGGGGAGGAAACACATCCAGTTAGTCTGCCATATTAATGAGTTAATATGCTGACAAAATATATTTAACTTGGGATCCTTAGCCAAATAATCATTTCCTCAAAGTTAGGAATATTGAGATGAAAACTCCAGACTTGGGCAGAGCAGAGAGAAAAGTCTGAAATACCATCAGTCAGGTTAGCTTGGAACTCTGGCACAGGGAGCAGATTGCTCTGCTGGGAACTGATGCTTGGCTTTATGAGAAAACAAATCAGTCCTTCAGTTCTAAAGGTGCACAAACCTAAGGCCAGGATGGCTTTAAGGTCCCACATGCCTAGAGAGATGCCTTCCCCTTAGCTGAAAAACAGGGAAATTCTTCTGAGATGGCTTTAAGGTGTGTGACAGAGCCAGCTTGCTGTTGATATTCCCTGATTCCAAACAAGGATTTCAGAACCAGACAATAAAATTCATGTTCCTGGCTTCATGTCTAAGCTTCTAAGTAGAGAAAGAGAGGAGCTAAGCACCTGCAAATCTGATTTATGCCAATGGCAGCTGCAGGAATTCTGCATCTTTAAAGCTTCAAGCCATTTTCCATAGCCAGCTTTTGAAAGACTGAAGCATTTAATACCTCAAATGCGATACTTTTTGTTCTCTTGACTAATATTTGAGAGCTGCAACTTCCTCTCTGCTGAGGCAAATTGCGCAGACCTCGCATGGTTCATCACCTCTAACTTGTCAACATCCCTTTGTTCAGGTGTTGACATCCAAGCAGATGGTATTCCCGGGGTGATCCCGCTAATAATCAGAAGTCCTGCCCCCCTCCTCCTCCTTTCATTGCTATTTAGCTCTGCCTCTGCACTGGAGCTCATGCTTGATTGATTACCTGCTACTGCCTCTGCCTCCTCTCCAGATCTGCTGCCTCGGGGATGCACTGCCCCCGTCCTACAAGTGAGAAGTCCTTTCTTTGCCCCTGGATGTGTGCCCTGGCATGTCACATTAGTGAAATGCGTGTTGTTCAGATGCACCCACCTCCTCAGGAGATCAAGGCGAGGCTGTATCAGTAACCAGTTCCCTTTCCTGTTTATTTGTGTCTGCGGCATCACCTGTGATTGACTGTGATTAGTTCTGAAGGTACTAAACAGCACCCAACCAAGAACAGATTCCTGGAGAAACCTTATGTTAATGCCCTCATTTCCTGCATTATTCCCATGGCCCATGAGCAAAGACAATTTAACCCACCTTACTGCTGCCTTTGTGGTTTTTCTTTTATCAAACAGGCACACAAGAGCCATTCAGGTGCCTCTCAGAAATCAGAATAAATCATGTCAACAGTGTCTTCTTGCTTTATTAAAAAATATGAAGTCAGAGAATACATATTCAACCTGGAGGAAGCGTTGGAGGACAGTATTACACAACTACATTTTAGTTTTTGCCCCACTCAAGGTAAAGCAAAAGCCTTTCCAGAAGTCTTCCTGGAGGCAATATCAAATGAGCCAGTTTAAAGTTTCTCAGGTTAAACCTATTAAAGTTTCTAAAAATGAGCACATCATTACCTTCTTCCAGCACTGTGCAACTTCCTCACTAAAAGTCTACAGCAAATGTTAGCAAAAGTCTCAGCCAGTTCTTGTTTTGCCAAACAAAGCAAATAAAACTTCACGTGCATCATTTTTATCAGCTGTCTTCCTTCTCTTTTCGTGAGTTTGTCCTTTTTTTTCTTCTTCTTTTTTCTTTCCCACATGAGCAGGTTATGGAAAGTTGTCCTCCTTAAATCCCTTCTCCACACCAATATTTCTTTCCTCCTCCGGCTCTTCCTCCAGTCTGCACTCTCTCCACTCTAAGTTTTACTTACCCAAATGCCTTGGAGCAGGGTTTGGGTTTTTATCCCTCTGATAATTCTTTCACAAGAAGACACTGCCATATTTGGTGAGATCCAAAGCCCTCCTGTTTCAGCCTCTGGGTTCTGAGACGGGCCAGTATCAACTGTTCCAGAGGCAGATATTGCCTGGTCTGCCTGGACTGCCCAGGTAGTCTCTTTATGATTTCTGATGCTTAAGGGTTGCTTTAAATTTCATCCTTTCTCTTTTTTTCTTTTCCAGCATCAGACTTTTAAAGCAATACAACTAGAGGCAGGATAATGAGAGTAAAATCCAATCACCTGTTTTTCACGGGGATCAACTGTGAATCTTCTGAGCCAAGACTTTGGCAGAGAAAGAAGCAGTTTCCATAATGGAACTGTGAATCAAAACACACAGCAAGGGATTATTATTGAGCTGCCATCCTATAAACTGAGAATGTATTTTTGAACTATTGCTTTTGGTACATATTACTCCACATTCACTATACTTAAGCACGCTGCACTCCTTGGTTACAAGGGTAATTCATTATTGCTGTGTGAAATTTTAGTGGTTACTGCAATACCTAACCTATGCAACTTTAAAGTTTACCAATATGTTATACTAAATGCATGCAATCAAAATGAATAGAATGTCTTATACAGATAATGTGAGATGCAGAATGAATATCACACATGAATGATGCACGGGAATAACATAATTAGTGCTGACCTAAGATGTGGCACCAAGTTAATGGTTCTCAACGCAGTAGAAAAAAAAAATGAATTTGTGAGGGGTTTTTTTTTCATTCAGGAAGGGAACACAGCACCTCAGACCTCAAGAAATTACAAAGAAGGAGAAGAATAAGCCACAGAATTGAAATGGTACCACTGCCATGGCTGTGGGCTGCTGTCCTTGATAGAAGGCTGTTGGAAATGCCAGAGGTACTGGGGCACCCAGCATCAACAGCAGTTTTCAGCTTGCCCTGGTTAGCCTGGGTGTTTTCCATCATGCCTCAAGTCTTGGAGGCAAGGAGAAAAGGCTGAGAGAATTTGGGATTGATCAGCCTGGAGAAGAGAAGGATTTGGGGTGACCTAATTGTGGCCTTCCAGGACCTGAAGGGAGCAACAGGAAAGATGGAGAGAGACTATTTACAAGTTGGAGTGACAGGACACAGGGGAATGGCTTCAAACTGACAGAGAGTAGATATTGGGAAGAAATCCTTCCCTGTGAGGGTGGTGAGGCCCTGGCACAAGTTGCCCAGAGAAGCTGTGGCTGCCCCTGGATCCCTGGAAGTGTCCCAGGCCAGGCTGGGTGGGGCTTGGAGCAAGTGGGGCTAGTGGAAGGTGTCCCTGCCCATGACTGGGGTTTGGAACAAGATGATCTTCGAAGTGCCCTCCAAAGCAAATCATTCTATCATTCTATAACACTACCTTACCTTACTTGCTTTTTCAAAATGATTTCCAGCCTCAAAGTTTGCAGAGAAGCACCAAACAACTGTGCTGTGAATAACTCAGAAGCTAGAAGGCAAATGTGAAAGATTTCTAACTTATTTTTCCCAAGTCTTTTGCATTACTGTTAGATGCCTATTTTAGCCTGACTCATCTTGACTAAAAGCTTGGCAATAGCAAAGGTTGACAGTAACTCTAAACAACACTTGGGTGAGAAACTAGAAAGCTGGCAGAGGTAACAGGGTTTGCTGATAAAAAATAAATCTCCCAGTTTATCTGCAAAGTCAGGTAGCCAGCAGCTTCACCATCTGAACCCCAGGCACTCTGGATAGTGTGGCACGACAGGGAGGAGCACAGGCCAGGCAGAAGAAGCTTCTCTCTGCCACAGCTCCAGGGAGCACACCCGGGAAACCTACAGTTCAGCACACAAGGAAGGATTGGAGTTATAATTTATTCTTTGCTCTGGCCACAGAATTTAGGACAGCTGCTGAGTTCCTGTCCAGGATCAGAAGCAAAACTGAAATTAGATTTGTCAGTGGTCTGTATGCTGCATGTTACAGGGAGCAATTTTTAAAGAAAAAAAAAGATTTGGAATTATATTTTCCTCTTGGTTATTAGAGTCTAATCTGAAGCATTTCACTTAAGGCACCATTCATAATCTTTGTCTAATGGTCATTTGTGATATTAATGTGTTTTCAGGTTTTGCACCTTATTCTAAGGGCTTTTCATGTACTTATTACAGCATGAAAAATATCTGAACACTGGTCCTGGAAGGTGCTTTTGTTTGTGAGCAGCTGATGAAGTTACCCACAGGTAAGATAAACAGTAGGAGAAACCATATATATATAATAACATATCTCTTTGAATAAAAACATAAGCATCTGTAATTTCTAAGACAAATGCATGTTTAATATCTTCCTATCATCTCCCTGCTACACTCCCAGAAATTAATTTACCTTCTATGACACAGTTTATCTGCCCAAGTAGCAGGTCAGAGCAAAGCTTCAGCATTCTCCAAATTAAGGCTCATCCAGTGGTGAGCTCCCAGAATCAGAGCTTGGTAAAAATAGCCCCAGTGACCAGTGATTCCAGAAGTGCTAATTCTCATGGCCTTTAAAGAATGCAAGAAACACGTGCCCAGCATCAGGGGGTGAGGCAGGACTGTGAGCAGCCTGGATTTAGTTTGGCTGGAGTCACTCAAGAAACCATTCTCAGAGGTCTGAGTCATTCCAGAAGGCTTTAGGCAATTATTTCTATTCTCACAGAATCACAGAATCATTTAGGTTGAAGGGACCTCTCGAGATCACCTAGTCCAACCTCCTTGTTGAAGCAGGGTCAGCTAGACAAGATTGCCCAGGACTGTGCCCAGTCAGTTTTTTAGTATCTCCAAGGATACAGCTTCTCTGGGCTGTGCCAGTGTTTGGTAACTCTCACAGGGAAAAGTGGTTTATTGTGTTCACGTGGAATTTCCTGTGTTTTCATTTGTGTCCCTTGCCTCTTGTCCTGACACCTGGCACCACTGAGAAGAGCCTGGCTCCCTGTTCTGCATCCCTCTGTGCTGGGCACTGGTGAGGCCACACCTCGAGTGCTGTGTCCAGTTCTGGGCCCCTCAGTTCAGGAAGGACATTGAGGTGTTGGAGCAGGTCCAGAGGAGGTCAGTGGAGCTGAGGAGGGGCCTAAGGAGCAGCTGAGGGGGCTGAGGGAGCTCAGCCTGGAGAAATGGAAGCTCAGGGAGGACTTTCTCACTGTCTACTACTACCTGACAGGAGAACATTGCCAGGTGGTGGTGAGGCTCTGCTCCCAGGCAACCACTGATAGGATGAGAAAAAATGCCTCAAGCTGTGCCAGGGGAGGTTCAGGTTGGACATCAGGAAGAATTTCTTCCTGGAAAGAGTGGTCAGGCATTGGCAGGAGCTGGCCAAGGAAGGGTTGGAGTCCCCATCCCTGGAGGTGTCCAAGGAATGACTGGCCGTGGCACTCAGTGCTCTGGGCTGGGGGATAAGGTGGTGTCTGTCTCCAGCAGATCAACCTCAAGCATGACCAGTATGAGTCCCATGACAGTTAAACAGTGGGTTTTATGGATGGCAAGAGAAGAGATCCGAAACATTTGCTCCCACAGTGGATCAGGCCTCTCACACCCAGTGACCCATTTTCTCTGGGTTCCCTGAGCACTTCCATTCCCCTCCATTTTCCAACGTAGAGAACAGTGAAGGGGGAGATGTCCTCCTGCTCTAGTAAGGGCAGGAGACCCCACACAGGTGCCAGTAGACGTTCAGTACCGCTGCACCAGAAACTAAACCACCCAAAGAAATCGTCCCCAGCAGCAAAAAATTTTATAAAGAAAAATAAGGACTGAAAGTCTGTGTGAAACAGTGAGATCAATTAGCTTTTGCCTTTTTTTTTTCCTTCTGCCTTGTGGATTTGTTTTAGTTTTGCATTTGTAATTACTTAAATGCAGTGTTCTTCACAACAGACATAATTCACAGGCCTTTAATGCTATGCCTTTCAAAACAAACATGAGTCACAGCCCCTAGGTAAACTTCCCGGGCTGGCAGTGAATATCATTATTGTGTGATAGAGTGCAGCAAGCTGTTTGCCAGATTACTCAGTCTCCTCAAGCTAGCAAAATGCATTGCCATTTATTTATTATGCTCATGATAATTACAATTATCATCACTGCAGTGCCAATCTGTTTGCTGCAGAATGAAGGCCTCTTCAAGATGTCTCCAAGGATTCAATGTTAGGCCTGAGTAGTTAGCCAAATTATGGGGCCTTGCAGGATTTATTTTTTTTTTCCTTCAAAACAAGGACTTAATAAGAGGTATCAAGAAGCACACTCCTGCTCATTTAAGAACAAAGTGCAGGAACACAAGGAAACCACTGCTACAAACCCCTCCTGCTGTACAAAGTACTGTTTTGGTCATTGCTTTGGGCACTGTCTTCCATGACAATACCCAAGCACAGGTTCCTGTTCAATGTCACATACAATGAACATAAAAATTAATAAATGTTACCATTTCCCCACAAATGTGTCTTTCCCTGTATGCATAAGGCCCCACAGAAATTGCATAATGTCTGGGTATGTGTACAAAGTAAACAGGAACCTGCCTTTATTTCTAGTCTGTTCCTCAGTACGTCTTGGCACTAAGAAGGAGGAGCCAGAACACGCTGAGACATTAGGCCAGAGAGAGTAGCAAAACCCAGATTGTGAGCAGAGGGGGTGGAAACACAGAGTGTAGGCAGGTGAGAAATGTGAGATCATTTATCCAACCCTGCAGCAGTCTAAAAGAATACTCAGCTTCATATGGTGCTTTAAGTCTCCAAAATCCCCAACGAACATTAGTCAAACTAATGAAATTAGTCATCTGAGGTCATATTCTTTTTGTTTTAATTTTAAAGGAATTTTTGTTAGAGGATTTTGATGAGTTGAATTGATGTAAATCTCTACAAATGGGTTCTCTTAACTCGTCTGGCGTTTCCCTTCACATGTCTCCTGACAGAAAATCTGCAGGTTATCTGAACGTTGGTTCCTTGAAGGCTTTTGACATGATCAAAGGGTGTGTTTCCTGGTAACATATGTTCCAATGTTAGGTGACATTTCTCAAACAAGATAGGACCAGATCTCTGGGATTCGCTTTACCTAATTGGGTTTAGAGAGCTGTCTTGTCACTGCACCTTCACTTTACTGATGTGGAAATATGTTCAGTACAAATGCACTAATCTCTTTCATTCTCATATACAATGAGATGCTAAATTACAGCACTTAATATAAACCACTTTGCTCACCCCGGTGGGAGTCGCAGGTGATCGTCACTCGAGTGAAACCGCCACGATCATCTCACCACACTGAGCCTTGGCAGCTCAAACGTGGATCTAAAACCAAAGCACAAGCTGAAGTCATCTCTTGGATTGGTTTAGTGTTGTTACTAGTCACAGAATCATAGAATCACAGAATATCCTGAGCTGGAAGGGTCGCATCAGGATCATTGAGTCCAACTTCTGGCCCTGCACCCCCCAACAATCCCACCAGATACCTGAGGGTGTTGTCCAAATGCTCCTTGAGCTCTGGCAGCCTTGGTGCTGTGACCACTGCCCTGGGGAGCCTGTTCCAACACCCAACCACCCTCTGGGGGAACAACCTGTTCCTAATACCCACCCTAAACCTCCCCTGACACAGCTCCATGCCATTTCCTCAGTTCCTGTCGCTGATCACCAGAGAGATCAATGCCTGTTAATGATGAGCCACTGGATAATAAGATATATGGAATGAATAACACATTTGGCACCTCTTTGGACTACCAGAGGTCTATCTCTGCAGAACAGCAGACTAAACCATAGGTCACCCTACTTTTAATCACACCGAGGAACTTTTTTGATAGGCATTTGTTATGATTTTGCAGTGAGGGGAGAAAAGCGAGCCCTGAACATTCACCTTGTCAAATCTCCCAAAATGATGAATGATAAAGGTTCTCAGTGAGTGACCCTTATTGCACAGCAGCAATTTAGGCAAAAATTATCAGGAGCTGAAACTGGTTGTCTTTCATTTTTCTACCATGCATAATAGACCAATTAAGATATATGGTGAGCTGCTCACTGATGTTGGATATAAGATAGGGGAACACAATAGATGGGAACTAAATCAGATTGTCAAGGACAATATAGAAGAAAAACATAAGCACATAAGGATACAGGAGAAAGCAATAAACAATAAGCAATAACAGAGGGTAACAAGAATCATTCCATAAATGCATTAATAGTAAGAAAGAGGCTGAGAAAAGCTTTGTTCACTGCAAACAAGGGAAGTATTACTCCTCTGTTTAATAGGCAGGGAAAGTGACTGTCAGGTGATGCCAAAAACACCATAGCAGTTAATGCCCCTTTTGCTTCAAGTCTCCCCTAGAAAACTGTACCCTGTAAACTACCCTGTTACTATTAGTAGCAGAAGGACACAGCAAAAGAGAGAACCAAGGCTCCTTCCCTTATGAAGGGAAGATGACAGTAATTGGTTTGGCAAGATGGACTTCGTCCAAGGATTTCTACAGAACTGTCACAAGCAACCTCAAAAGCACCAGCAGTCACCTCCCAGGACAAGGGGAGAGCAGGGGAGGGGGCAGCAGAAGACTGGAATGGTGCAAAACACTGCACATCATTAACCCTAAACCTCCCAAACAGGGAGCCAAGGACTGGCCTTTGTAACTGTCACCCCTGTGAACATCCTGGAGCAAATGAACACACTCCCAAGCTTTTACTCACAAGGGAAAAAAAGGGGGTTTTCTGCAAGTGAGTTTAATTTCTAGCTTTAAAAAGGATAAGGGGTCTTTTTAATATAGGAGAGGCAGAAAAGAAAGAGGGAGAGAGACTATTTGCAAGAGCCTGGAGCAACAAGACAAGTGGGAATGGCTTCAAACTGACAGACAGAAGGTGTAGGTTAGATGTTAGGAAAAAATTCTTTACTATGAGAGGGGTGAGGCCCTGGAACAGGTTGCCCAGAGAAGCTGTGGCTGCCCCATCCCTGGAAGTGTCCAAGGCCAGGTTGGATGGGGTTCTGAGCAACCTGGGATAGTGGAAGGTGTCCCTGCCCATGGCAGGGTGTTGGAACCAGATGATCTTTAAGGTCCCTTCCAACCCAAAGCATTCTGTGATTCTATGAGTCTATGTCCTCTGTTTTGACTTTAGGAAGTCTGTTTATATGGTCTGACATAACATTTACACAAGCAAGTTGCAAAACCCAGTCTAGGAGGAGCTGTCTACATACTTATACCCTAGTTCAGTCCTCTTCAGTGTTTTCATTCACAGTTACCACCATGGAATAAGGCTGAATGTAACTAGAGGCACACAGGAATAGAATGCAAAATTGTATTTGTGAACTAGAAAAATAGGGGGGAAAAATAAAGTTGAAAAGATGCAGTTGCAATACCCTACACTCAACAAACTGTGCAAATACTGGATGTGGAGAAACAGGTTAGGTAACAGCTCTGCAAAGAAGGGTGTAGGTGTTACAGTCAATGACAAACTGAGCATGAGTCAGCAGCATCATACTGTTGTGAAAATGGCAAGTGTCATACTGAGATACAGAAACAAAAATAAGGTTTCTGCGACATGAATCAATCCTTCTGTTCTGCCCAGCACTGGCAAAAGCACAGCTGGGCTGGGGCACAGCACTGCAGGAAAGTGTGGACTACAAGAAAAGAGTACAGAAGGGAGGAAACACTGAGAGAACAGGGATGTTCAGAAGAAAGTGAAGAAAAAAGCATACGAGGTAGCCATCTTCTAATAGAAAGCTGTCATAAAGAGGAAGGGAATAATCTGTTCTTTGGGGAAATATAAGCCAGGAGAGGTTTAATTTGCAGGAAGGAAGACTAAACATTAGGAAAAACATTTTGCTGGAAAGCCTAGTGAAGCAGTGCAGTGGATTTCCTGCTGAGGCTGCGTCTCCATCACTAGAGGTCCAGTGATATGTCAGAGAAACGTGTCAGAAATCATATAGGGCTGTTTGATACCCTTTGTTTAAAATGCACTCCAAGCAGATGCAATACTTTACTAGTATTTTCTGTTATTTTCAGGAACACCACGAGGTTTAAAACTTACTACTAAGTAACTTTAATAGCAAAAACCCAACCAGGAAAATGCTGTATCATTTCATTCCAAACATGGATTTATCTGTATGCAACCTATACCAACCAAACCAGAAAACCAAGCTACTTCACATCATGTGCAGGTTCTCTCACAGTGCTGACTCTCCTGTTCCTGTGGGAAAACTATGAACTGAATTCTGCTCCAGCCAACATTTATGACACAACTGCTACAATCAATACCTGCTTAGTGCCTTCCACCAGAGATCCTCGAGTAACTGGTCAAAAACTGATGCTATTCTCCTTTAACCAATGGGAAAATACCAGCAGCTCTGCCTTCATCAAAGATTAAAGTTATTTCTCAAGGTCAAACAGCAAATCAGTGCTCGAGTCAGGAATTTTGCCCTTCAGCCCCTACAATTTTTCTGGGTCTGGCTCTTACATTGTTGGTTCAAGTTGCCATGTTTTTCTACATAAGGCAGATCCCAAATGCCCAGTTTTAGACCAAGTTCCCTTTTGTGCCAAACTGTGGAATCACAACAAGTACCCTCATAGCTATTTTTTTTTTCCAGAATAAACTGTACAGTGTTAACCATTGATGTTTTATTGTCATTGATTTAGCAGCTGTCAGAGAGTTACAGGAGGAGATAGATTGCTGTTATTTTAGCCTATAAAAGGTCTTATGCCTCTGTCAGCAAACACTTTGGTTCCTTAAAATAAATAAGAAATTTTAAAGAAAATACACAAGCTGGAGAATTCTTTTAGAGAAAAAAAAAAAACCAAACCAAAAAACAGCAACAAAAAACCACAATCAAAACAAAACAAAACAAAACAAAAAACACAAAGCAACCAACCAAACAAAAAAAAACCCCAACACTTTTTTCTTTCTTTTTTTATGTATATATACATATGTATTTTTCATTTTGTGCTTTAACTGCTGCATTGACTATTTCTGTCTGGACAACAGAACTGTGTAAAGTTTTCAGGACTTCACAGGAACATGGAGGGCAAGTGAGGACATTCCTCACACCCCAATGGGAATACTTGTATTGGGCAGCACTGGCAGGATTTGGGAAGCAGAGGACTGCAGGGGTGACCTGTGTGGGAGGAGGCCATGAACTGCCCTGGGCTGATCACAGCCAGGGCCAGACAGCTCTGAAACATGAAAACAACCCATATCTCAAACATTTCAACCAGCCAGAGGACTCCAGCACTTGGCTCCTCTGCTCAGACATATTTAAGAAATGGGGGCGAGCACTGAGGGCAGGAGGCACAGGAGACAAAGAAGACAAAAGCATCTTCTCAGGATGCCAAGGAAAATCCGTGAGGAGAAAGTAAAGAGAGAGATTTGGAGGAATGGAGGGGGCACATGGAAGATGCTCCTGAGGACAGGGCTGGAGACACACTCCTGGAAGGAGGCACTCCCTGACAGAAGTAGTTTCCTTCTAAGGGACTGTAGCCCACAGGTGACCCCCACTGAGGCAGGGACACCCTGGCTATGGATGAGCTGTGCTGGAGCAGTGACAACCCAAAGAGACTCTGGATGTGGGTGACTCACTGAAGAGGGGACACAGAAAAGGGTCTGAGGATGTGGGTGATCCAAACCAGGGCAAGGACAGTCCTTGGGAACTGCAGCTTGTGGGCAACACATGCTGTGGCTGTGACTCAATATATGTCAGTTTATAGGCATTCCAGAGCGGTGGCATCCCCAAAGGAATGGTGGCTCTTGGAGGATCCCAGGCCAGAGAAGGAAGAAGCAAAGAGCCAGATAAAAGTATTAGCAGAAAGAAACCACTCCACACTGAGCCAACCTCCTGTGCTGCCTCTCACCTGCCCGAAGGAATCAGTGGGGACTTACTGTAGCACACAGGGACAAGGGATGTGGAGAGTGGGGAAAAGGGAGGAGAATTCCTGGACTGAACTTTATCCTAGGGAAGGGGAGAAAAAGGGCTAAGTGTTTTTTTAATTACTTGTCTTTCCATCTTTTCTTAATGTCCGAGTCAGTAATTAGTGGTTTGCATTAACTGACAGTAAATTAAGTGAAATTCCTTGAGCAGAGACAGAGAGTGATACTTTGTGTTTTCTCAGTATTCTGAACAATTTTTCCAGACACGATCAAGTAAACAAATCTGCTTTCTGTTACCTGCTTCCTAAATCAGGCTTTAAATTCAGCCCTGCTACAAAACAGACCGGTTTTGAGCTGTGAATCCAAACTGGCCACTGATGTCAGAAGGACACTTGAGAAAAAATTCCTCCATTCAGAGCAACAGCAAGAAATGCCATTGTGCTGCAACTAGTTTTTCCAGCTGTGTTCAAAATGACAACATGCCCTGTTCCTCTACCCTCAATGACTGAGAAAACTCAGGAATATCTGCACAGGACAAACACATGCAGAGCAGCACAGTGTTATCACTTATTCCATGAGGCATCAACAGCATTTAGCCAAAAACTAAGTACTTGGCCAACTGACACCAATTATCTAATTTGTGGGGCTATGTTTCATATATGTTTTAGATTGATTTAATTAGCATTAATTAACATATCTTTGTGTATTATGAGAGACAGCAGATACCCATAAAGGTTTTTATATTGAGCCTTATGGCAGCCAGCAACACACCAGCCAAAAAAAATATAATGAGGCACATAAAAAACTCTGCTGCACAACACTCCTTGGTAATTTTGAAAAATGAATGTCAGAGTTTGCACAATACAAGAGATACCATCCTGTTCTTGCCTTACCCAGTCTGGCTATGGAAGCTGGATCAAGCTCTGGTTGGGATTGTGGCAGATCCAGACTCCAAGGCTGATCTGAGTCAGTTCATACCTCTGGATTTTCTTCTTCCCCACAAAGGGGAGTAGATGGAAGTGTTTCCTCTAAGGTTAGGTAGGCTCCAGGTGAAAGATATGTCCTGATCCTATGGTCGCTGTCACATCTGGAAGAGAATCTTCTCCCATGCAAGAAAAAACAGGCCTGTTGTTTTCAGCAGCACCTTCCTTTAATTGCATTGCTTTCACCCATGCAGGCAGAACTCAGGAGGCTTCAGTTTGCCAAGAACAAGACAAGGTGGCTGAAAAACAAACAAAAATCAAAGAAACAAACAAAGAAACAGTCGGTTCCACAAGAAGACTTCCTATTTCCTTCTCCCAGCATTCAAAGCACCACAGTTCCCACATGGAATGAATGTCTTTCATAGAGCTCTACCTTTATTTTCAGATTAAGGCCAACTTTGGAGATGAGGCAGGGCAGGGAGATGTTGGAATAAAATAGGAAAAACTGGAAAATGTGAGCATTGCAAGGACAAAATGTTCCAATTAACTGCCATTACAGTTCTAAAGACATAAATTCAGGAGTGTGCTGGATAGATGAAACAGCAGGTTGTTAGGTTTTTTCCCTCACATTTTGGCCACAGGAATTTATAATGAAAAACAGTAAAACCAGAAACCCCTTGATGCTCATAAACAAATCCAATCTCCTTCCTGCCACTTGCCCTAATTACTGAACAACCCAACACTCCAGACTCTGCCCTGAGTTCAGAATCAGAGCCTCAACCTTGGCATGATTTTGGCATCCTGAATCAGTGCCAGCACCGTCAGAGTAAAAACTGTTCCTTATAGACTCCATTATCCCGGACCTGAAGAGCAGAATGTGCTTTACAAGACTGCCATGACCAATAAATCCCGGCAGAAAAGCTTTGCAGAGCTGCAATTTTTCTCGTGCTGGAGCCTCTTTTTATCTATATCATAGTGACACCCGGTGGCCACGAGTATGAATGGACCCACATGACAGGGCTTGGGCTGCTGCTTTATTGCAATGTCTGACAAAAATGCATCCTGGAGTGTGAACATGGGAGCAGAAAGTGAAAATTATTTATAACTAGACCTCTTTTTAACAATTTAAAGAATTTGATTTGTTTGATTTTTTTAATCTCTTTTTTTGGTCTTAAAATAGGCACAGGTAAAAATTAAATGCACAGAGGATGTGTGGTTATTATTCAAATATAATTTTTTGTGATGTTTGCTACGCATTTCTATGATGAATCAGTGCACAAACACAGACATTTTTCCACACAGAGGCAGATTTCCCATCTTTGCAAAATCAAAGAGTGGAAATCAGCTTAAGAAAAACAAGTAGTCCCACCTTGTACATTTGCTTCAACATGTAACCAGAACTAATCTGCTTTTCTTTCATACATCATGCAAAATAGGACCACAAGAAATGCTGAATACTTTATTTACTGTGAGGGTTGTGAGGCCCTGGAACAGATTGCCCAGAGAATCTGTGACTGCCCCGTCCCTGGAAGTGTCCAAGGACAGGTTGGATGGGGCTTGGGGCAATCTGGGATAGTGGAAGGTGTCCCTGCCCATGGCAGGGGGTGGAACTGGCTGATCTTTAAGGTCCTTTCCAACCCAAAACATTCTATGTTTTTCTTCTGGAAGAGAAAGCATTCCAGTTACAAGGACAAGATTACACAAGGAGTGTCTGAGCTCTTTATCAGCTGCATTGGTTATCTAATTTATATGACTTGGGGCATTGTTGTTCAATTAAAAGATAATTAGCAGCCAGAAAGACCAGAACTTGGAGAAATCATCATTCCCAGAGAGAAGGGACCTGTCTGCATTTACAGAGCAAACTCATATGTGACTGAATGTAATTGAAGTCAAGATCAGAGGTACAATTTTCTCAAAGAACATGATCACAGCAACTATTGTGCACTGACAGTCCTTCTATTTAAGGTGTTTGACAGCAGAATTCCCACTTTAGTATCACAGACACTTCACCACCTCAGTTGAATTGCCCACTGCAGACCATAACAACTGCACCAGGTTCCCTCCTTGGCCTGACATCAGGCCATACTCCTGCTGCTCTGGGGGTTTTATGAGGGAGAAATTTAGTGGTCCACCCTTCTTGTCCTCTGCTACAATTTCATTTTCACAAGATTTTGTATCAAAACACTGACACCTCACTGGGCTTAAACAAAATCTTTCTTCACAAGTCACAGCATGGAACAAACTGATATCCGGAAAAATATTCCGTCTAGTTCAGATATGAAATCCTGCCCCAGACACATAACATTGTCTTCATCAAAGCAAAGTACTGTTGCAAGGAGTTTCATGATTTGAATAAGAGGCTGAGGTGGCAGACTTGACACATCAGCATGCAAGGAGCCTCTGTCTCCTACACAATTTTTCCCTGAGAATGCTTTAAAATGCAAAGCTCTTCATAACCTTCACCATCAATCATTTCCCTGGCTACAACAGCTATCCTTCACTTTGCTCTCAGATCTGATTCACTCATTAATACAAGTATCTGTAAACTATGCCTGGCTGGCAACCCCTTGAAATGTCATCAGCATGCTTGGCACCAGCCTGGAGGAACTGCCAAACTGAGGGGCTGTCTCCCATAGATCACAGAGTCACCTCTGCCTAAGTTCAAGCCCAGTTCTAAGCAGCTTTCAGCTCTACAATTTATGACTGACCTCTCAGAGCAGACCCTCTTGCTTTGAACGTGTTGTGATCTATGCAAGTGGTTAATTATTTATTAATGCCTTTCTGTGGTCAAGAACACTGTTGCATATTTTGCAAAGCAAAGCTTCTCAGTGTTCCAAGCTGTTCCTCTCTCCAAAAGTTGATAAAATTATTCAAGGCTGAAGTTGGAGATAACACTAATAATTTATTCTTTAATGGTAATGACTCTATGAGTTATGTCTAATGTTATGTCTTTATGTGCTGCCCTCAACCAGTGCTCTAAATATCCCCCTTCCAGGCATGGCAGTCTAACCCCCCCAAAAAAAAGAGTTTCTTACTTTGTTTCCTAATTTGTACTCAAATAGAAGCTAACACTACCAAACTTTTCCCCCTGTGTTTGCAGACATAACATTCTGCTGAGTTTTTAGATATCTCGAAGTCCTTTCTGCTAAGAAAGCTTAGAGGTTAGGCCAGCACTTGCACAGTGAAATAGTATTTGTAAAGTAATTTTGGTGTGTTTCTGTGGAAATTGTTGGGATGTAAAAAGACTAGAGTTGAATGTATTTTCTGTCATCTCCAGTTTGATTTACAAGAGCTCAGTAGTTTGCAGACAAGGAATCCAGGATACTTCTCTGCAGTGTTATGCTCAAGAAGTTGCTCAGACTTGTTTTTAATGACTTAATACTGCTACATCCCTTGAAGTCTTGCAGTGAAAGGCTTCCCTGTTATCTGTCCTTAACCTCCCTCTTCATTTCATACTGTTATACCTAATTAACATGATAATTCTCTTCCTAAAGGTCCTTTTGTGCTTTTTTTTAAAAAAAAAACAAAAAACAAAAAAAACAAAACATGCTACAAGTGGCTTTAGACAAGACAGGTAACAACAAAAAGTAATGTTTCTCTGATAAGAGGAGAAAAATGGTAACACAAAATTTCAGTTCCCACAACTATAGAGATGAGATAAAAACCACAAGAGAAAAATCAAGGCTGAATAAATAATTTGTGCAAGGCTCACAGCACAGAGATGAGACTCCAGCTATCAAGCTCTTTGGAATTCTGCCCTGCAGAATCTGCCCTGCACTCTGCTTTTGCCTTAGGGATGCTCCTTTCAGCACCTGGAACCATAGAAATGTTCGGATTGGATTTCAGGGATTTCTGGTCCACACGACTCCTCAGGGCATGACCAACTTCACAGTGGGATCAGATTGCTCCAGGCCTCAACCAAAAAAGTTTTGAAAAATTCTGAGGATGCAGATATCACAACCATCCCCAAGCACCTGTTCCAGTAATTAACCATCCTCCTGCGTGGGATATTCCTTCCCAATTCCAGTATTTCCTTCTTCAACAAGGAATCGTGCATGAGATGAGTGATAAGTCTGTGTGTAATTTATAAATCAAACAGCTACACAATGCTCCAAGTATGACATTTGTAGTCCAAAATACCCTGTTTGGTCAGTGGCCAACTTTAAGTTACTTCCATTCTCCTGCCTCTCTCCATGACAGTCTGGTGTAATTTGGGAAATCCCAAGTAAACAAACCAAAAATCAGCCCATACTTCTCCCCAGCCTTCTTTTGGAGTCCCTCAACAGTCAAAAAGTGACAATTTATTCAAAGCCTCCCTGATCCCAGGATCATTCACCCAGTCAAATAACTTCCAGACAGCTTTTGTGAAGAGAGGATAAGAAAAGAAGTTTTGTCTCTTATGAAGAGTGGCAGTAGCTTTTAATGCCTTGATTCCCCTTCCCAGTTGTTTGCAGTTCCAAGCATTTCCCTAGATTACAACCCCTAGCTGGCATAAATATTTTTTAAAAACCCAAGAAACTCAGAACACTTTGCCATTCCAAATATTCAGTGCATTTATCACCAGAATAATAAATAGTAAGCAGAGAGGCAGCATTGACACTTGGCCTAAGGCTGGCACAGCCAAGTGATGTTTAAGAAAGTCTCTTTGAATTCTGAAGCACTCTTATGCTCTTTTCTGTTCATGTACCCCTGCTTTGAAGTTCATAAACATTCCAGTGAATAGCTTTTTGATTCATGTGAATGCTTGAAAAATACCTATTCTCTGCAAAATGCCTGCACATAATTGAGTTTTTCAATGCAGCAGCACAAATATTTGCTATTCAGTATTCTCCTGCTTAAAAATCTCTCCTTCAGTCCATGACCAACTTTGTAGCCACACAACCAGCAATGTATCAGAAAGGGCAAATAGTCAAACTAGATAGTTTGCACATGTAAATTGACAATTGTTCTTCTATATTATCCACTGAACAGATTTGCAGAATCCACACACAGTTTATAAACAGTTCATGAACAGCAAAAAGTGTTTTCACGGTAATCAGTATTTTCACTTTCTGGGCCATTATTCATTATCACTTTATGCTTAATGTAAACTCCCAGATATTTAAACACTTTTTTTTTCATATGAACGAATGACAATGAATAGTGAGAGTCTGCTGCATTTCTCACCTGCAGATGAGAGAGTTTGGCACTGCAAATCATCACAGCATTTTCCTTGAAGCAAATCCCCCAGCACCTTAATTGCCTCACATAGGACTCTCTGGGCATTTATTAAAGCAGGGAAGTTTTAATTATCAAAGAGATTGAAGTGTTTTTAAACCTTCACACACTAGTTGCACATGGACAAAATTAGAAGAGCTGTGACTCAAAGTCCAGCATTTATGGCAATGCCAAGCTTCAGACATTCCCAAGGAAAAAAAAGAATCCCATGGCATGCTCAACAATCAGTATAGTTCTGTGACTGAAAGAGCTGAATTCTGCATGTTAAACTTGTGTCCTGAACCATCAGCTCTACTCCCAGCTGTATTTTGAGCATGGACACAAACCTGACCTTTTGATGTTGTGGAAAGGAAGAAATAACACGAGGCAACATGAGGCTTTACACAAGGCTCAATTTCCACCAGGAAAAGCCAACACAATGGCCTTTTGTTGGCATTTCTCACAACCCCTGCTGAAGGAAGGCCCATTGAGATGATGCTGACACGTGGGACACCACAGGGAGTACGTGGCTTGTAGATCCACCCTCCTTCTCCTTTACACAGCTACAAAGGGCCAAGGGATCTGAGAGGCAACTAAATCTTCCCCAAAACTGCTCTAGCTTAAGCCAGGCATTGTGTGGAAGTTTGCCAGGCTCTGAGCTCAAAAGGCTCGTGGTCCAGTGCACTTCCACAGCCACCCTCAGTTCCTACTCTAGGAGGAAATGAGCCCTTCATCTCTGTTGCCTCCAGCAGGTCACTGCCACACAAAGCACTTGTGTTTGTTATGAATTCACCACCTTTCATTCTTGTAAGGAAACTTCTCATTCTTTGAAGTGAGAAAGAGCTTCAGGAAAAGAACAAAAAAAAAAAAAATTGCTTGTTTCTTGTTTCATAATCTTTTAATCTGAACTCTTTACCAAGTTATACAAGCACTATGGCTAAGGTTCTCGTGCAGGAGCATGACCTCATCCTGCAGTTCTGGTCTACTTTCATCAAATTCTTCTCACCTCTAAGATAATTTGATTATCTCTTGTTTTAAATTATAGAAGAGAGGGACTCTAGCAGGAACTGTAGTGACAGGACAAGCAGTAATGGGTTCAAACTTAAAGAGGGGAAACTTAGGTTAGATGTTAGTAAGAGATTCTTTACTGTGAGGGTGGTGAGGCCCTGCCTAGAGAAGCTGTGGATCTCTGGAAGTGCTCAAGAACAGGTTGGATGGGGCTTGGAGCAACCTGGTCTAGTGAACCCCCCATGGCAGGGGGTTGGAACTGGATGGTCTTTAAGGTCTCTTCCAACCCAAACCACTCCATGATTCTGTGATTCTAGGACTGGCCTGGTCAGCTCTTGTTTGATTCATCACCTATCAGTAGATATAAAACAAGGGAGGATTTCAGTCTCACACGGTTCTGTTGCCCTTGCCCTCGTGGGAATACAAATACCCTCAACATAACAGATGTCCTGAGTACGAGGACCAGTCTGTCTCCCACCACATCACTTCTGTGCAGCTCCCCCCAAAAGTGCTCTGAGGGTTACATCACATGGCACCTTAACAAATGACACGTACCAGCTCAGCCACGGTCATTACATCAGCATTACTGTGTTCTGAAACCATGTAAATCCCCAGGGAAAGGATTTAACACTGCTGCACATTCTTTTGCGTTAGATGGAGTTGTAGAGCACGATTGTTCCACCAAAAGGCTGCCTGAGACGTCTGCAGTGACATTTTCAGACAGAACACGCTGCACCTCAGCTAAGACAATTTTGAGAACTACAAACAGGGCCAATTTGGGGCGATGAAAGGTATTATTTTTTAAATCACCGTTGGCAGTTTGCACTGACAACCCCCTGAGAACACCCCAACAGCACAAGCTCAGACTGAGTGTACCTCAGTGCAGGCACAGAGATGGGCAATGCAAAAAGTGGCAATTCAATGCTTTTTTTTTTTTTCCTCAGTCTTCAAATTTGAAGTCTTGTTCAGTTCCTCTGTGCTTACCACAGAATTTGGGAAGGAGGGCAGTGAACAGTGGGAGAGCAACTGGTGGCAAATTATACAGAAAAGCTCACCCAGACCTGCAGAATTTCCCAGAGAGTGCTGAAAGTGTGGGCTGATGTGATAGCAAGGGCCCTGCCTACCATCTAGACAAAGTAGTGACAGCCAGGGAGGGTGACCTGATACCAGGAAAAGGGAAGCAGTTGCTACATGGTAGTGCCTGAATCCAGAGGAATCCTGAAGGACAGGAGGATCAGGCCAAAAGAAACCTCCTGGCATTCAGCAAAGAGAAACCCAAAGGTTTTTGGCTCAGAGGGAACAACTCCATGAATCAGGACAGACTGTGAGGCAACTGAAAAGGGCTCCAAAGGATTTAGGGTGATGGTGGACTCCAGGCTGGATAAGAGCCAACACTGTAACTTACCTTGTGCATACAGTGAACTCCAGGCCATGTCTGGAGGGCCAGGACCCAGTTCAACAGGGATATGGCACAAGAGGGACTGGCAGAGGGTTATGGCACAAGAGGGACTGGCAGAGAGTTACCAGGCAGGTCAGGGACCACAAACACAGGACCCGTGATGAGGAGCTGAGAGGAGCTGGGCTTTGGTTTCACAGACAAGAGGCTGAGGGAGGATCCTAAAGCAGCTCATAACAACCTGAAACACATAAAGATGACACAGCCAAACCTTTCTCTGCACAAGAGGCAACAACACCCACAAGTTACATTTTGTGAGGTCGAGGCTGGACAACAGGAAATATTTCCTCCACAGGAGTGTCTGGCCCAGCACTGGAAAACAGGGAGAGCATGGATTCTCCATCCTCAGAGGTTTACAGGGCTTGGCTGGGTAGAGCCACAGTGGAGCAAGTGTTGGGAATATAATCACTGCACACAGAAACTTGATCTCTGAAACCTCCAGACATCCCTTCCAACCAGATTTTTCCATGATTCTACATTACTGAAGTGATTGTGTCTCTGTGTATGCACAGACATTCATTCAGGTGTATTTCAGGGAAGTAAAATTCCAGGGGAGAGGAGAAGAGAAAACGAAAACAACCCTCGCTGTCTCCAAGTTTATACAGTAACAAACACAAGGTCCTCAGGATCATAGTTTGGACTGAAATGCCTAAAATCCACATAAGGATTTCATGTATTTTGAATATGTCTGTGTGAGAAAACAACAACGAAAATAAGAATTTGCTGCTGACATGACAGTGTCACACTGTGACTTTTGCCCATAAACACATGCAAGCACTTCAAAATCTCTTCCTCCTACCCCTGAACCCCAAATTAGACCATATAGATGGACTACCTGCCAATTCCCACAATTTATTGCTAATATAGCCCAGCTGTGAGCTTGCATGAATGTTTTTTCACTGCATGGAAAAAAACTATACTTCAGAGGTTTTTCCTCAGGAGAACAATTCCTTCCAGAGCTATTTTGGGAGTGCAGACAATACAACACCCTGCAGTGCAGGAGACACAAAAAGGTGCACACACTGAGTCCAGCATTCAGAGCAGTTTCATCAATCTGCATCCATCTCAGAGTTTCAGATCTGTCTATAATAGTTTCAGATCTGTTTATCTCTTTAAGGGGATCACTGAACAGATGTTCCCCAGCCCAACAAATCTGGCTGGTTCAGCACAGCAGCACCTACACAAGCTGGCTGAGGCCCAAAAGCAGTACAGCTGTGTTGTGCAGGGTGACATTCAAACTAAAGAATCCCCCTGCATTGTCTGAACCATCCCTGCACCTAAGCAGACCCCTGAGGTGCCAAGGAAACAGCAGCAAATCAACTATCAGAGTCCCTGGGCTGGGCCCACAGGCTGGTCTCACCTTCCAGGACAGGTCTCACCTTCATGACACCCTAGTGAGAAACCTCCTGTCCAACCCTTATGATTTGACTCCTTCCTCTCCTGTAGCTGGACTTAGCTACAACTTAAGAGCGTTTTAAGGGACCTTTTTCCTCCCAGGCATGCCTCCACATGAAACAGTTTCTCAGAACTCTCTCCCAGTTTCCTCTGTACCTGATGGGGCCTTTCCCCTCAGTAATTGTATCACATAAATCCAGCTTCTTCAGTGATTTTCCCATGGAAATACTCCCCTCTGCCACTGCCCATCCTATTACAAAGGCCTACTGAAGGAATTGATCTTTTCCACATCTCCCCACCTCTGGTAGGAAATAGAGGTATTTGTATTCTGCTTGTGATGGCAAATGACAAATCACCTGTCCCCCAAATCGAGAAGATGGATTTAAAAAATCACAGCATGATTTTTTAAAAATTTTAAAAGACTTCCAACAACAACCACATTGTGGTTTATGAATCTTTCAGACACAGTCACATGAAATGCCTTTTCCCCCAGAGATGTAAGGAGTAGATAATGGGCCTTTTTTCAGTGAAAGAAGAGACTTGCACCAAAAGTATCTGTCTGCAGGAGCTGAGTATTATATCAAACACAGAGACTTGAGATGAAATCAGGCCCCTAAACAACACAGTGAATCATCCAACCAGAAGTATTTTTCTTTGGCTTTCACAGTTGGGTTCTGCCTCCGGGCTCACAGCCACCCATAAAGCACAGTTTTGTAGCCTTTTTTTCTTTCTGCTTGTGGCTCATTCAGCACATCTGAAACCTGTGACCAAGTGGATTTGGCACATGGGATGAAAATGCATAGGATAAAAAAAAAAGCCAAGAAACTGTCTGCAGCCCAAGGTGTTACATTTAGCTGGGCCTTGAACCCTCTCCAAAGTTTTCCTTTCCCTTCCACAGTTGGATTGCCCAATGCAGTACTTTACTTTTTTTTTTTTTAGGCTCTGAAGAAGATGCCTGTGAGTTCTCACATCTTTGATTCCTTTCAAAAGAAGCCTTCTTATGTTTTTGTCTTTCTGGAAAATGGAGTCTTAAAATTCTGCTGGTTTTGAGCAGAAACAGAATAATGATGAAGTTGGAAATAAAATATCCATACCCCTTGAAGAATTTTCCAATATGACACTTGGAGGAGGATTATATAAAGACAAAAACAACAACAAACCCATGAAAACATCAGGCAAGCTCAATATCTTCCAGGGTAATATAGCCTAGTAAAGAAAAAAAGCAATGCTGATCCATGAGAGACAGTATGCTTGGGATTAAGTAGAAAAACCTAGAAAGTCCTTTTAGGAAGGGATTTAAATTGTGGAAACAAACAAGAAGTGAAAGGAGTTAATAAAAAAATCCAAGGAACAAAGCAAGAAAACTGTGATGTAGAAAAAGCAAGCAAAGAGGAAAGGATGCTAAACCAAAAAAATGTGAATTGGCAGGTAGAGAGGGAGCTGAGAAAAATACACAGAAAAGCCATAATAAGCATAAGATGAGAATATCAGACTACAATAGTTAGTCTTCAGAAAAGATGGGGATCATGAGGAACAGAAAAAAAAGTGAAAAATCAGTTTGATTTGCAGCAGCTTTAGGAGAGTGCAGAGGGTGGGTAAGGAACTGAAGACATTGGCACAGATAACGTGGCTGATATGGAGGCACAAAACAAAGCCACATGGAAGGGCTTATCCACTGAACCAAAATTAAGAATTGCCATGAACTGTGCTTAAAAATAAACATGCCTCTTTTGATAGTGTGGGCGAGACGGGTCCAGAGCAGAGCACCACTGTTTTTTAAAGAGGTATTTTCTTGGCAATAACAGCAAAAATGACACAAATGTTGCTAGTGAGAGAAGAGAGATGAATGGTGAGAATCAGAGGGGAAGAAAAGAATTTTTGTTTTTTGTTATCTTTAAAGAAGTTGTGTCTCTCCAAGAGAGAGATAAGGGAGGCAGAAACAGAATTATTGATGAGTATGTGAGCTGACAAGAAAGAAGGAACATACCTGGGTGCTGTGAGCATACCAATATCACTGGCCAGGAGCAAAAGTGCTGCTAATGGGGTAAATATAAAGCTAACATAGAGACCAAAACAATACCCCGGGCACAGTGCTGAAAGAAGTGCCTCAAAACTGCTAAGAACTTCAGCAGTCAGGCCGGAAGAAAGGTGAACTGAAAGCCCAGTACCATGATAAAGAAGAAGAAGGAAACAAACTGTTGGGTCAAACACAGTCCTGGTGATATGATTGCTGAGCAAAGCAAGGATGTCTGGCAAGGGAGTGACACAGAGCAAGAGCACTGAAGGGCAAAGTGCTACAAAGCAGCTCATCCCTTAATGCTTGAGGATTATCATTAAGGGTACATTTCTTTCCTGCAGCATTTCTTTCTAACACAGTGCACTCCTAAGTTGGTAAATTCCACTAACTTGTGTCCTGGGTTCTCTTCCCGGGGGGAAAAGCAGTAACATAGCAGGGTGAAGGAACAAAGTCTGATGTGCAGAGAAGTAAAGCACCACCATTTTTCTCTGCTACAACAGCTACAGCAGCACTGCCCACTCAAGCAAATTGGTATTTTGACCTTCTATATTTCAGCTACAGCACAAGCAGCTCTAGGAAAGACTCTGAAAACAAGGGAATGGAAGTGTTCAGTGACTGCAGCCAAAATAAATTACAGGGCAAGGATGAGGACAAAATGTAAAGATTCCACCAGTCTGCTGTCCACAGGATAGAAAGATGCTTCAGAAAGCAACGATATGGCCTTAAAAAAAATGTGGATGCCAGCTCATATGGTAGGAAACCATTTTAAGCTTACAAAGAAATACATGGAGAAAGAGGAATCACAGAATCATTTAGGCTGGAAAAAGACCTCCAAGATCATTAAGTCCAACCTTTGACCAATTTCCATCTTGTCAACTGTACCAGAGCACTGAGTGCCACATCCAGTCATTCCTTGAACACCTCCAGGGATGGGGACTCCACCACCTCCCTGGGCAGCCCCTTCCAATGCTTGACAACCCTTTCAGTGAAGAAATTCCTCCTGATGTCCAACCTGAACCTCCGCTGGTGCAGCTTGAGGCATCTCCTCTTGTCCTGTCACTGGTTGCCTGGGACAAGAGGCCAATCCTCACCTGGCCACATCCTCTTTTCGGGAAGTTGTAGAGAGTGATAAGGTCTCCCCTGAACCTCCTTTTCTCCAGGCTGAGCACCCCCAGCTCCCTCAGCTGCTCCTGGTGCTCCAGACCCTTTCCCAGCCCTGTTCCCTTCTCTGGACATGCTCCAACTCCTCAATGTCTTTCTTGCAGTGGGGGGCCCAGAACTGGACACAGGAGTCGAGGTGGGGCCTCACCAGTGTTTAACATTTACAGCCACAGTGTCCTAGGAAACATCATCCTGAAAACCAGGCACACAGCCCCTCCAGACAGCAAACCTGAAAGCCCAAGCCCAGGCATGGCCAGAGGTACCTTCTCATTACACAGAAAACCTCTCAGGACCTATGAAGAAGAGTGTTTTAAATAGTACTTCATATTTGGGACTGCGAGGGACTACTGAGCAATTACACCAGAGTTTTTCAAAACAGGAACACCAAAAGGAGATATTATAATATTCCAAGAAGCCAATGACATTTTAGGAGAAGCAGAGTATTGGAGGTGGTATCTTTCTCCCTAATTATAAAGACATGCTCTGTGATACTTCATCTCTCTCATGTCCATGTGAGGACTGTAGGACCACCTGTGTACCAGGACTCCTCTTTCAGACACTGACCTTCAGGACTCACAGCACCACACAGACTGATCAGCAAGGGGCAGGTAAGGGGGAAATGGTCTCCATCCATTCTTCCTCTCCAGCTCTACTGCATAGAGGAAGCACTGGCAGGATTTTCCAGCAGAAACTGGGAGTCAGAGGGTGCATCCAGCAGTGTACAAGGGCACTGCAGTACCTCATGAACATGAAGAGCATCTTGCACACCCTCAGAACCACGATGAGCCTGGCATGTGCACATCATCCACCCCCACAGGAATGATGAGAGCAGTCACTTCTGTGTAGCCACAGAAATGGCTCCAGACTGAGAGAGAGTAGGTTTACATCAGTTATGAGGAAGAAATCCTTTACTGTGAGTGTATTGAGACACTGGGAGAAGAGACTGCCCAGAGAAGCTGTGGGTTCCCCACCCCTGGAAGGGTTCAAGGCCAGGGTGGGTGGGGTTTTGTGCAACATGGCCTAGGGGAAGGTGTCCCTGCATCTTGTGATGGTGCTGCAGTGTACCAGCTTGGTCTACACTTTTTAGGGCAGTTATCCTGCAATTCTTTCAGAAGAAGAATAATGCAGGATGAAATGTAACTTTTATATAGTTTTCCTTCACCCTTATATGGAGCTTTTAACTGGGAAGACAAAGGAGTAGGGAGGGAGAAGGTCAGATTGTCCCTCACATGGGCCTACAGCAAAAAACAGAGAGAACGTTCTTCAAAACAGGTGATGGGATTCTTCAGCAAGCAAAGAACCCCTTCTGCACATGCCTCACTCTTGGAGAAACTGGTGTTCTGAGTTTAAAACTCTTTGCTTTTGGCTTGCGTGAGCTGCATTTCCTCAGCAGATTATCCCTGATCTCACTGCCCTTGGCAGCATTAGAGGGGTCACATTTTTACACAGCTGAACTACTTGAACAATTTCTTCAAAGTATGAAATAAAAACATTCTTTCCTTCAAAGCAGCAGTGAATGCTTTCTTCTTTATTCTGTTTGTTCAGTTTTTCTTTTTAAGTCAATAAACACTTTATACCTTGTATTCATTGCAAGAAAAACAAATTCTACTCCATTACTTGTATCTACATTCTGTTTACAGAATCAGCTGCTGATAAGGAAGCATTTCACATGTGTCTTAAATTCCCTTCTAAGATTTAAGTGCAACCCCTAAATGATTTTCTCCCCAGCAAAAGTTCTAATTGCATTTGGCAGGAATGGAGTGGGGAATGACATCTCTGATTATCTTCTGCCAAGCCTCAAAGAGCTGCTGTGTCCTCTTTCCCAGCTCCCAGGAGAGAACCACTGCAGTAAACACCATCTTCTTAGGTATGACATGTAGCAGCAGCAGACACATTTGCAAAGGTCACCTAGCAGAAGGCATTCCTGCCAACTTTCCTTCAAATCCAAATGGTTATTATGAACTATTTAAAGCAGAGCCTGCTTATACGTGGTGGAGTGACCCCAAACTGCACGTTACAGCACATTGTCCCTTTTGTTATAACAGGATCAGATTTACCTGAGTGTTAACAGAGTACAGGGGGATGGATAAGGGTATTGCTAATATAAGGGAACCAAAAACTCATTCAGTACTTCTACATGGTACTTCAGCCTCCAGGACATCCTAGAAAGGTGAAACAGCAATTCTTGAATGCTTTTTCTCTTTGAAACATGTGTTTTCATACAAGTCTAATAAAGGAGATTACCTTCAACGTTGAGTCAACTTCTATTTCTTATTTTTTTTATTTCCTAAACTAATAGGATTATCACTACTATATCCTGACATTCATATTCAAAAGCAATAGCACCTAAACCCTTGCCATGGGGACCAGAGTAGAAGGTGAATCCCTGAAGGGGGTTTTTTGTGTGTTTCTTCAGAAGGTTTTAAAATGCAGTCAATAAACTCATTCAGCAGGGACTAAGAAGTAAAAGGCCTCTGAGAATCCAGAAGGTCTAGCTGCTCTCAAAATAAGACAGAACAGATTCCTGTATGGAAAATCTTAATTAGTTAACAAGCCACTTCATCCCAGGCATATTGGATTCAGGCACTCGCATCCTAGTTTGGTAGGAAATGTTTTAAATCCACCACCAGCTCTCCTGCTCTGTGTCAGCCTGTTCCTGTCACTCCAACACAGCCTTTTTCCTCCTCCAGGTCACATCACTGTGCAGGTTCCATTTCTCTTTGTGCTGTCACAGCTCTTCTGTCCAGCCCTGTGCATGCCAGGCCACGTCCTGCTCCACTTCAGCTGCCTTCCTTTCCTTCACTCTCCTGAGAGCCTCTTGTCACCACTGTGATCTCTGTCCCTGCACAGAGCACAGCAGCAGGAATTCCAAGGAAAAGTCTTATCAAGCCCCACACCAGGACCAAAAGGTACTCTCCAGCCTGGAGGGGAACACCAGAGATGGAATCATTTCCCCTTGGGCCCTGGGAAGAAATTAGCTGCTAGTTGAGTTGCCACTGAGCACATGTAAACTGATTTTTATAGGAAAATAACTGTGACTATGCTCACATTTGGTTTTATTATATATACCTCATATATATACATAATATATATGTTATATATATATATATATATACACACCTCATTATATATACCTCACATATGCCTCACAGACAGGCAAATTTCCTTTGAGTCTTTTTTTTTTTTTCCTGGTACCTGGACATTCCAGATCTGCTTCTCACAATTAAATATCCCCAACTTACTGATTCTTTTTTTTTTTTTTTAACTGCAGCACAATGTGGTTTTCTCCAGTGCATTTCTCAGAAAGGCCAGGAACAAACTTGCAGAAAATAGGATGAGTCTCTGGCAAACCTTCAGCCCCCAAAACTTCAGCCTCTAAGTTTAGCAATTACAAGCTTCTCTAATTTGAGGTTCTGGGCATTATCAATCAGAAGTCACAAAACCAGCTCCAAGTAATATATTTCTGATGCCCAACATAAGGAATAGTATAAACTATTAAGAAGGAAAAACAAATTGAGGTAAAATTCCTAGATCTTGCCCTTAAAAGCAGCAAATCAATCTATCTCACTTCAGTGGGCTCTATTACCACTGAGGGAAGAATCACCTCAAGTTTTTTAAGCTCTGTTTGCAGACTTCTGCCTCTTTTGGCTGCCTGCCTGGGAGAGGCTGCATCTCCCCTATGCATTGTTTCCTGAAAACAAAGAGTTCCAACAGACAGGCACAATTATTCTCATTGCTGGATTCTTGAAACAAATGTCAGGAGACATAAATTATGAGAAGACCTGTAAGTCTGTATCTGATGAGGAATAATGAACAGAGAAGACAGAGAAAAATTGAAGTGCAAAGGCATGCAAAATTTTACACATTAATAACATAATCAAACTTTCTAAGATCACAAATTTTACTCTTTTGCTTGTTTGTTTTTTAGAAAGGGATCTGAGTGTTTTGCCTTAGGCTGGTTTTTTTTTCCTGGACCATTTCCTCTACTGTCATCACCAGGTCACTGTAGGATTAACAGCCCTTTTACTAATTGACTTATTTAACCTTAAAGCACCTAAACCATTTTTCCAGCTCTGCCTTGCAGAAAGTCCAGCATTCACGGCTGAAAACAGTTCGTTATCACTTCCTTAAAGTACGTGTGAGCTTTAAGTAGCATTTTGGGCTTATCATTAGCACACTCAAAAGGCTAAATATACCCTGGTACATCATGAACCAAGAGTTACAGTCGCCACTGCAGCTCATTCTGTAAAACACAATTTCATTTCACCTTCCTCCAGCCCAATAAAGCATTGCAGAGATCTCCAGAGGCCCAGAAGAATAACAACAAGCCCTTATTTTACAAAGCTGATAGATGCTTTGTAAACCTCTCTCAGACGCATCAGTTTTTCCCCATGGCTTAGATGCCAAGAAGATTTCAGTGCTTGTGGTCTACTTTGCTGGTAACATCTTCATTTTTCATGCACATGTTTGTCTTCACATGCATGAACAGAAAAACTTCGACCTTTCTAAGAATTTTGGAAAAACGGAGCTCAAGTTTTGGGTTCTTTTTTTGTTTTGGTTTGGTTTTAATTAGAAAGAAATAAGATACAAAGTAGGTTATTTAGATCAAGGTCACTGGGACCAATGTAACAATTTTTTCCCAGTGTTTCTCTCTTACTATTTCAGAAAAACAAACAAACAAAACCCTACCCAAGCAACAACAAAAACAAACAGACAAACAAAAACCAACCAAAAAAAGGCAAAATCTATAAACAAAGTACCAGTTCAAGACTAAAAAGTAAAAAATAAAAAAAAAAAAGAGCTCATTGTCAGACTGAAAATAATCTTTTATCAAAACAGAAAACTTTTTTTTTTTAAAATCTTTAATTAATCCTACTAATTACATGTACCTAGTTTGTCCCTCTAAATTCTCCTTCATCCAAGTATCACTCAGATCCTTGGAAGTCAGTGGTTCGTGCTCAGCCTTCAGCATTTCAGATTTTATTTACTGCAGCAGCCTATCTAAACTAGAATCCAGAAATTTACTGGTCCAGGAGGAGAGACAAGGAAGGAAGGAAGGAATTAAGCTCTCTGTCCAGCTGGCAGTCACTGAGTTGAGGACCCCGAGTTAAGGAAACTGCAGATGTTTATAGATTGTGGCAAAATTCACCTGCTGCATCCAGTCTTCAGGGGCTCTGTCAGGGTCAGCATCAGCATGATAAAGAAAGGTGGGCCCAAAAAAACCCAGCAAGTTATAATGACAGGCTGCAGGAACTAATTTTGCCCTGTGTGAGCTCCTTTATTTCTTGAACTTTCCAGGCTGGAGTGGTTATACAGACAATCACAAAGGAAATTAAGACAGCCAGCAACTTCCCAGATGAAAGCTGGCTCTCCAGACAATGTGGCCCATCACTAAATTCCTCAGTCTCTCCAAAAATGGGCAAAAATATAGACCCACAGCTCTATTAAATGACAAATTTATTTAAAGACATTCTTTATTGTAGTGCTTAAGGGGGGGTGCAGGCAGGAGCACATCTGTAATAGCCTTGTTGAACATCTGGATTACAGGTAGATCAGAACAAAACCCACTCAAGGCATTTACCTCCCCAAAAAGACTAGTGCCCTGACTCCCTATCCCATGTCCTCCACTTCTGTTTAGACCTCACATGGAGGTCTAAACACTCCTGAAAAGTCTTAACCAAGCTGACTAGTTTCCTGAACACCCAATAACAAGCTATTCCTACTATTAACAATAAATGAATAGTCTGCCAGTTCTGGGCAGGTGGATTGCAGCCCCACATATTTATATCTGAGTAGTCTCAGCATTACGTGCCAGCTCTCGATGTGTTGTTTTTAAAGCACTGCTATAGTTCACTGCCTGTTTAATTTTTCATAGTTTATAAATTTATAACCATTGCTGTTTGTGGTGTAGGAAGGTCTGGAATCAGAAGGTCGATATTGGATCATTTTAAGGTCTAACCCACAAATTATTTCTCCCATTGTTCCAGCTAAAGAATAGAGCTGGGGAAGCCTGCAGAACTTTCTGAGGAGAAATAACACTTTTCTGAGAGTGGCCAATGCATTTACCAAGAACTCTGCAGGTTGCCTCAGATGTGAGGCAGATGCCCAAAAAATGAGTTACATCCGATCCCCCACTAGCAAGATTCAAACAGAGGGTGATAAACAGTCAAGACAAGAACAATACCAAACATATTGATGGCACTGTAGCATCAGGATGTCCATGACCTTTCCCTTGACCCCTGCTCTGTGCTGCCCTTTGAGCCTGTGGGGCCCGAGCAAACCTTACCTTGAGCCACTCAGACCTGCAGCTGCGTTTCTGCCTCCCCTTCCTTTGCTCCTACTCCTTTCCAGGAAGGAGGGATGGTGGCTTCTGCACAGCCCCTCTGCTCCAGCACTGAGACAAGCAGAAAACAAGCTGGTTTTTGCATCTCTTCCCTTTGACTGGTGTCACACCACTTTGTCAGAGAAAAAGTGATCCTAGGAGCATCCTAGGAGAATGACTTGGGTTAGAAGGGATCTTAAAGATCATCCAGTTCCAACCTCCCTGCCATGGGTAGGGACACCTTCTCCTAGATCAAGTTGCTCAAAGCCCTGTCCAACATGGTCTTGAAAACCTTCAATGATGGGGCAGCCACAACTCCTCTGGTCAACCTGTCCAGTGCCTCACAGCCTGTTGCCACCCTCACAGCCAAGAATTTCCTCCTAACATCTAATCTAAATCGACTCTCTTTCAGTTGGAAGCCATTTCCCTTATCCTGTCATTACATGCCCTGAAAAAGTCTCTTTCCATCTTTCTTGGAAGGCCACAATTAGGTCACTATGAAGCCTTCTCTTATCCAGGCTGAACAATCCAAATTTTCCCAGCCTTTCCTCCCAGCAGAGCTGCTCCATCCCTCTGACCATCTTGGTGCCTCCTCTGGACTCTCTCCAGCAGCTCCATGTCCTCCCTGTGCTGTTCCCAGGGCTGGAGCAGCTCTGCAGGGGGGTCTCACCTGAGGGGGCAGAGGGGCAGAATCCCCTCCTCACCTGCTGCTCACACTGCCTGTGATGCAGCCCAGACATGGTTGGTTTTGGGGCTTCCAACACCCCCAAGTCCATCTTGGCAGAGCTGCTCTCAATCTGCTCATCCCTCAGTCTGGATTCAATACCAGGGGTTGCCCTGATCCAGGTAAAGGACCTTGCACTTGGATGAAGTAGGATAGAGGAGGGGGTGCCATATAATGTGGACCTGAAGACCTATGAGAAAGAAAACATATTGGGGTGTGGAGATTTCTAGAGGAGAAAGGGCCCTATGCTCCAGATGGAGATAAACACATCCTGTGAAATCTTGCTGGGGTAGGAGGACCTTGCTCCATACAAGAAGTTGCAAAAGAGGGACCTCAGCACCCAGTGGGGTGACAGCCTCCACCACAAATCACTGTCTTGAGAAGACTTTTGAAATCAGCTCAGCCAGGCTCCCCCAGTGATCTCATGCCTTCAACAGCAACTAAGGATGATGTTGTGCTTGTTTTTTAATCGATCTTTGACTAAAGACAGCTGGCCCTTCAACATCTTACATGTTCATCTGCAGCCAAAGAGATTTATCATCATTCAGAAAACTCATTGCACAGTGGTGAGACACCCCTACCCACAGATTCTCTAATCAAAATAAAGAGATGGAGGGTGACAAACATTTCCACCTACACCCCCAACCAACAGAGTCTTCAGCCACAAAATTCATTTTGCACGAGCTCTATACCAGGCACATACACTCAGTCCTTAAACAAGTCCCAGAACTGTCCATGCCCTCACTTTGGCACAGGACACAGTACAGTGCCCTGGCAGTGTCACAGCTCTCTTTGGTGGCACATTTCTTGTTCCATGGGGCAACTGTTTTGGTCATGGCCTTCGAAGGCAAACTGCCTTGGCAGACACGGAACAGAGCCAAACCTTGTGGCCTCTGCTGCCCCTTGATTGTTTGCTCTTCTGTCATTTACCAGCAACATTTCACTGGATTAGGCCCAAAATATGAAAAAGCTGATTGCAAGACAACCAGAGACAGAGAAGACCTTTTCCCAGTCAGGCCCAGGAAGAACAAAAATCTCCCCTCTCCCAGGGCTACCAAATTCTATGAATTAACAGCTTGTGCACTGCAGGTCCAGCTGGGTTTCATTCAGTACCAGTGTGCAGTTAGCAGTAAAGAGCTTAAAACTGATTAAAGTATTGATTATGCTAACAAAGGGAACACAGAGAGTAGACAAAGCAATCTTAGAACACAAGTCTTTGTGTCCATCTGCCCTTATCATTGTGTAACAACAGCACAGGTCAGCCTGACTCCTTCAGAAGCACAGCAGAGAATCACTTTGATCTGAGCAATCCCCTAATAGCTTCCTCTTTGGGAAGGAGAGGATCTCTTTTTAGCCACACAGAGTTCCTATGCTCGGATCAGCTCCAGCACTTCCTCTGCATCTTCAGACGCCTTCTCCGTTCCTGCTTGTTTTCTCGACAGTCCTGATTTAACATCTCCATCTCCTCCTGACTGAGTTCAGATACCTTGTCCTTGTAGCACAGAACAGTTGCATTTTTATGATGTTCTGTAGTCTGTAAATGCTGGTGGAAAGTTGTGTTATAGAGACAAGCATTAATTCACTGTCAAGTGGCTTTAAAGCACCATGGTACCATGAACTAAATTAATGCAGAGTTGGATCAAAGTCAAGATATACCTGAAAATTCATATGTGGACAATTGACTTTATTTTTAAAAAAATACCTACTCACGGGGGCTGATATTGAAAGTTTTTTATTATTTACTCAAAGAATACATATTTGGAATCACAAAAACAGAGAAGAAAAAAAAAAGATTCACCAAACATTATAGAATATAAGGCATGCAGAGACTTAAAACTTGTGTCTATTTCTGGCACTCCATTTCTTTTCTATATGTGGTGCATAAAACTGAAATGTGCATATTGACTGTGGCATTTGTTGCATACAGATGACTTCCTCTCCGAGGAACACTTTGGATATAGTTACATTTGGCTCTCTGGAAGGACTTTTTGATATCTTCTTTCCCAAGCAGCTGTTCACATTGCTCCTTTAAGGCCCATTCCTGCCATCATTCAGAAACGTGGTGGAGCTTCTCACCTGTACCCAGTCTTACCAGATATTTAAGCAAATAAAGCAGCAGAGGAGACAAGGCAGAAACCTCACAACAAGCTGTTGCACGAGAGCACGAGCCTTGCTGTGATGCTGTGATGGGAGGACAGAAAGGTCACACACACACACAGCATCTCATATGCAGCAGATGCACAGTTACGTCTCTAGGTCTGTGGAACACAGGACAAGAAGAACTTTTACCAGAACAGTATGGAAAAAAAAGACAAGTTTTCTATGAAACACTTAAAGGCTATGCTATATCTCCTATGCTCCAAAAACTATACACTTCTTTGACTGGAGCTGCTTTAGCCAGAAGTGTGGTAACGTATCTTAGCAACGGCAGCAAGGGGGAAGACTTACTGTACTGTAAAAGAATTAAAACAAAATGCATATTGCCACTGACTGTTATAAATACATCCCTACCACTCTGAGGGGGTGTTCCATTATACTCCTGATTACTTTTCACATTCCCTTTTCCAAAGGGGCCGGGGCATTTCGCCAGTTTTCAGCTCACCCATGAAGAGCCCCGAGCATTTTAACTCCCCTTCAGCTTCAGCTCCGACTAGACAGGCCCTGCTTATAGTGTAACCTGCCACCATCCCAGCTACATTAGGAAAAGCCATTACTGTAGCACCCCGGAGATAACCTCTTTGTGTGAGCTGTGCTGCCACTCCCTCAGGTGTTCGGCTGCCATCGGCGCGCAGCAGCTTTTCCCTGAAGTGTCTGGAGCAGGTGAGACCAGACGTACCAGGACTGCAATATTTCACATTCCTACTTGTCAGGCAAACAGAAAGCTTTGTGCAGCAGGGGAACTTCGCACAATTTCACCTTTTACCAAGGTGTGTGGTTTCCCCACAAGTACAATAAGTAACCTCTTTGAGAGCAAGCTTCATCTATGCCCTCTCCTCCAGCCCCCAGCCAGGCCAAGGTCCTTGCAGGCTTCCCACCTCCCCTGCAGTGCTTTCCTCCATGTGGAGAGTTCCACCAGCCAGGACAGGGGCCACATCCCCCTCCTGCCCAGGAGGAAAGCATCCAACTGCACAAGAAGACAAGAAGCACTGATATGATGTAAGGGAGAGCCTACGAAGTCACTGCAAGAGCTCCAGATTTTAAATGACAGAGCCAGAGCACTGAAAACATCAGTGAAAAAATGTGAAAACAGCTTTTTTTTTTTTTTTTCAGCAAGTGACGTTGGGCTCCCATTTTCTTTTTAAGGATTATTCTCTGCAAGCAGTTCTGACAATGGCTACAATTACCAGCCTCACCTGAGTATCCTTCCAGCAAACAGTTTGCTCAGCCTTCCTGGGAATGAACACTACTGCAGTCTACCTCCTAGTGAAACTGCATTTAACACCCGTGAAACACCTGGAAATCTTGTAGATGATTAGTCCAGCTCAACGAAGAGAGGGAGGGAGCTCTTTCTGTTTACTATGGCAGGGGAGGGATCTTAATCCATGCAGCTTGGCTCAGATTTAGACACAGGGAGTGACCAGGTGGTTGCCTAGGACAGCAAATTGATCAGCGGACAGCGAGAGTACACACGACTAAGGCTGAGTAATTTTCAACTTTATCTACTACAGAGGATGGGGGGAAGGGTCAGAAACAGCCACAAAGTGACTCTGCTGAGACTTGCCCGGTGTTATATTTCAATGCTTTTGGACTATCTGCTCCATCCAGCGATCTATCTGGCGCTGTCATTACTCCAGAGATGTAGAGACTAATTCCATCCTAAGTGTTCCCATCCTTCAAAAGGCCGCACTTGACTGCTGTTATTAACTCCGTGCATGATGAAGACATTCAAAAAGCCTCGCAGGCTTTCTCCCAGGCAGACGCCTTGCACGCCTCGCTCCTGCCAGCGCAGGAGATGAATTTCCACACGCACATCCATCCACACGCCCGCTCCTCACACGCGGACACCCGTGCGGGAGGCGCACCCGCATCCCCGGGTGACCCCGCATTCCCACCTCCGCCTCCTCCTGCCCGAGCACAGCCCTTGCTCCCGCGGGGTGGCGAGGCGAGCCCTGGGATGTTGCCGGAGCCCCCGGCGGGGATCCCCGCTCCGCCGCTCTCCCTTCAGGGCTTTCGGAAACTTTTCTCCCCTCCGTGCAGCCACGGGGCTGCGGGTTGGGCTGAGCCGAGCTGGGTTAGGCTGAGCCCAGCCCAGCTCAGCCCAGCCGGGAAGTTTCTCCCGCGAGCGCTGGCTCGGAGCAACTTTCCCGCACGGCCCCCGGGGCAGCCGGAGCGCTCGGAGCTTTGGGGACGGCGCGGGAGGAACGCGAGGAGGAGCTCGCTTCGGGGGAGGGGGAGATGGAGCCGGGGCGTGGGTAAGCCGCTCCCTTCTCCTTCCTCCTCCTCCTCCTCCTCCTCCTCCTCCCCCCTCGGCTGCTCCCGTCTGGCAGCCAGGCGGCCGCTGCCTCCGGCCGGAGCCGCCGCACTTGGGGAAGCGGCCCCCGCGCTGCCGCCGGGATGGGGACGCCGCTGGCGGCTCCCGGATTCCTGCTCCTCCTGGCCGGCACCACGGGGCTGTGCCGGGCTCTCTTCTCGCTGCCGCTCCGTGTGTCCCGTCCCGCCGCCCCCGGCGGGTCCCCGCCCGCCCCGGTGCTGCTGCGGCCGGGGGGCAGCGCCCCGCAGCAGGACCCCGCC
>VYXB01003391.1:141662-154276 GCA_013397135.1 Pachyramphus minor | reverse complement strand
GAGGGCTTGGCCCTGGCCTCGGATCCCGGGGGCACCCTCAACTTTTTGGCCATGGTGGAGAACCTCCAGGGCGACTCCGGCCGCGGCTACTACCTGGAGATGCTGATCGGGACCCCGCCGCAGGCGGTAGGAGCGGGATGGGGGATGCGGGCTTGGGGGAAGGGTGGGAGGGGGGCAGACTTCTCCTGGGTGGGAGCGAATCTGCGGCCCCCGCAGCCTGGCCCAAACGCAACTTTCTCCCGGTGCTCAGTGCTGGCGCCTCCCTCCTTCCCCCTTTCCCTCCTCCCTTCCCGAGAGATGGTGCCGGTGCTCGGCGCGGGGGAGCGGTGGCGGCAGAAGGGAGTTTCCACGGGCCGGGAAAGAAGGATGGCAGGAGAAAGGCGCATCCCCCCCAGCCCCGGCTGCCCTGCCCTGCCCCGACCCGGTGACTGCTCGGAGCAAACCCCGCCGACCTGGTCCCCGGTTTTAGGCTGTGTCACGGCGTTTGAATCCGCAGCGAGTCGCTCTGCCAGTTCGAAATGACCGTGTTTTTTGGAGACAGAGGGTGCTTTTTTTATTCATTGCTTTTTAAAGCTGCTTTGGATCGTGGTTGGGCGCTGCGGTGGATCTTCCCGGTGCTCCCGGGAGAATCGCTCGAAATCTTCCTGCTAAACTAAGTGATGGCTGGGCAAAAAGCAGCCCCTTCTGTCGAGAATCCGTGTGTTACTCATTAAGAGCGCAAGAACGATTGTGTTCTGAGTATTGTTTTCAAGTAGACTGTTGTTGCCCTGAATTTCCCCCGTCCGCATCCTCCAGCGTGGCTGAAGTGTTGTGCTTTTTGGTGTTTTGTGTTTTTTTGCCATGTAGTTGCTCTTTCATCTGTGTCATGAGATCCCAGGAGGAGCGGTGCTGGGCTGCTGGTGGGGATGACTAGTCAGCTGAGTGGGGATTAATTTCCTGAGAGTCCTCGGGGCTTTCCCTCAGAAGTTCGTGTTTGCTTCAGGAGTTTAGGTCCTTCTGTTCCCTGTGTACACACTCACACAAAACCCCCATAATAATCCTTATTCTTCTGCTTAACTCCTCTACGTAATAAAAAGCCAATGAATGCCAAAGTGCCCAGCCAACAGGAAGTGTTCAGCTGCTGTTACATTTTTTGGACGTCTGTGAACTCTTTCTTTTTTACACTTCTAATGTGAGAGGACTGGCCACATGATCACTCTCATCGAAGTGTACCACACTAGGATCAATACATGTATTGAGAAAGGCTGGTGTGATCAATAAATGGAGTTTTTTTAAAAAAAAACCTGACTAGGTCTGGCATATCAAGGTGTGGCCCCACAGCCACAGAGGCCATGAAATAATTTTTCCTCCGTGTCGAGCGCCACATATTTGACTAGTTCTGTTCCTGTGGCGTTGTGAGTGCTTCATAACTCCAGGGAACATTAAAACGTTCAGTATTGGTTTCTGCCAGGATCAAGATACCAGAGTTGATTGGACTAATAATCCAATTCAGTGTGTCTTAAATGAAAAAAAATAATTTCAGGTAGAAAAAGTGCCTATCAAGCGTGTCATCTCCTTATGTGTCTAGGGGGATTCTGAAATTGGAAGAAATGGAGAAGGAAAAATGTGACACGCTTTTAATAATATGACTGGAGGTCTAAGAGGGAGAAATGTGCTGCCCTCAGTACACCCAGAGGCTTCACTTACACTTAACAGCTCCTATTACTTGTATTACAGGTGATGTAAGATTTCAGCTAAACTTGCCTCTGATTTCTTTTTCCACCATGGAAAAAAAAAATAAAAAAGGAAGCTTTGAATGTGATTGCAAAGCTTTTACTGTTTTGAACTAGTTCTGAGTTCTTGCAGAGTTAATTATTTAAAAGGCTGGTGTTTAGCACATGTGAGGTTTTATTCACGAGTAGGCCCACAGAGGTTGTAAGTAAGGTTATAAATGCGCTCGTGCTTCCAAAATCAGATCTTGGTGTGTAGTGACTCAGTAGAGTGCAGTTAAAATTTATTCTCTACTTTTGATGAGGAAGAATTTATTATCTCATTCCGTGCCTGAAACTGGAAGGCTTAAAGATCACAAATGTACTTGTTGTTTTTTCTGCTTCGCAATGAATAGTATAAAGCTACAAAGCTGCTACAGGTGCTACTTGAATCCTTCACATGCTGATGCTAAAAGCAAGTGTCTGGATACTGCCAAGTGTTGGGATTGTGTTAAGCTCCTTGTGCAAGTAGTTTCCGGAGTTGGAGTGGGCTGTGAAGGATGATGTAGAAAAGGAGAGATGTCTCTTACTGATTTAAATGCTCCTCCCAACCTGACTTTGCTTCACGTCAGAAGCTGCAGCGTAAAGTGATGCTTGGGCACATTCCAGTGCCTGAAGGGAGCCTACAGGAAAGATGGAGAGGGACTTTTTAACAAGACCATGGAGTGACAGGACAAGGGGGGATGGCTTCAAACTGAAAGAAAGTAGGTTTAGATTAGATATTAGGAAGAAGTTCTCTGCAGTGAGGGTGGTGAGGCATTGGAACAGATTGCCCAGTGAAGTTGTGGATGCCTCATCCCTGGAAGTGTTCAAGGCCCAGGTTGGACGGGGCTCTGAGCAACCTGGGCTAGTGGAAGGTGTCCCTGCTGATGGCAGGGGGTGGGACTGGATGTTCTTTAGGATTCCTTCCAACCCAGACCATTCTATGATTCCTTTATTCTTGCACCCCTCCAACATGTGGGGAATTCCCAACTCTCTTCCTCACCCAGGCCTGTCCTAGCACTGCCGAGCCCACACAGCAGGTAATGCTCTCCTGACATTTTGCCAAGGAGGAAGGAGGATACTGGCAGAGAAGAGCAGCAGAGCAGCACAGCTTCTCTTCCGCGCTGTCGGAGCAGAAGGGTGGGTGGCAGAGCTGCCCTGGGTGGCCTTGCAGAGAGGGGATGGGTAAATGCACACAAGGCAGTAGTGGACCACGACCAGCTAGCAGGCTGTGAGAAGAGGCAGCAGACTTAATGTTGTGGTTACAATAGTGTTGGCACCTGGTATCTGTGCAAATGTGTGCGTCAGGTGCCGGGAGCTGCTGTGCCAGGATGGGGAATGAACATTTGTGAGCGACTTCAGCACTACTGATCTTGCTTCACTGCTCAGCTGCATTTTTAGAAATTTTACTTTTTTTTTTTTTAATTTCTGTTCTTGGAAGGAAGCTACTATGACAGAATTCCGTTTTTCAGGTCATTTAAGGCACACTTTTTGGCTTTGGTTCCAATTCTGATTTGTCATGTAGCAGATAAACACAGCACAGAACTGCGATTCACAATGGCAGTTCTGAAACACTTGTTCTGACGGTACAAAAATAGAGCAGCTGTGTGAAGTCAAATTTATTTTATTTCCAAGACAGGAAACTTCAGTGCAGTCAATCCAGTTTTGCAAAGTGTTTGTAGCCAAAGTGTTTCTGATCATTTACAGTTTTACAATACAGTATCCTTCCTAATCCTATCAGATCTCCAGGCTGGCTACCAGGTGGTGTCAAATGTCATTACTCCCATTAATTCTTATTCATTCACATGTAGACCTACCTAAGAATTATGTGAAAGGTGAAAAAGGTGTACTGTATTGAAGAATGTGATGTATTGGCCTCTTATTTCATGGATGTATTACTAGATGTCCTACTTCTGATGGATTATGTGCTTTATACCTTGTCTGTATGGGTGCACTTCTTCCAATTCCAGATTTAAATAAGAGGTGGCAAGAGCCCAATATGAATTGTGTGCACTGTTCTTAGTTATTTCTTTAAATAATCTGATGGAATTCCTTTGCTCTATCTTTTATTATTTTGCCTACCCTGAGATGATAAGCACCGTGAGCAACTGAATCAAAGATCATTTAGGGTTTTTTGCTATCTTCACTGCAGTTCTCTTCATATTAATTTTGTTTCTCCCACGAGCCTTTGACCAAAAGAATAGTCAAACCCTTAAAAAAACCCATGTTCTTCACAGCTTTCTTGAAGTCCATCTGGACTGCATTAAATGTTTGCAAGGAAAGCACCATTGCCTCATCTTGCCTCTTGTGCGAGTCCTCCTGGTATCTCAAAGGTAGTGGTAGTCCTGCTGAACCCACTGCATTTCCCAATTGTGTTTTTATTGAGACCAGGTGAATGTTATTCCTGCAGCTTCATTGTGAGGAGAGGCCGGGTTTGTGCCTCCTGGGAGCTGAGATCACACAGCCCTGGTCTGATTAGCGGGTGCTGAAACCACGGCAGGATCTGAGTTGTGCTCTGAATGCCGCAGTTCCCTTTTTTCAGTGTCAGGTTTTTTTCAGTCTGTGCATGAAGAGGGTTTATCTGCTGGTTTTTTCCTAATGGCAGTTTGTTCTGTGCAGGGGGTGGGCAAAAACCTGTTCTGTAAACTTGCTCTGAAGTTTTAAGGTCAGAGTGGATGCTGGGTCTAACAGCCTTCACTGCAAAACACAAACTCCACTTCCCATATAATTGGTGGGAGGTTATCTTTCCCTCAGTTTCTTCCAGCTATTAAAGAAAAGAAGGGTAAGGAAGGATATGTATTAAGTGCCTCAAATGTGTCACGGACTCTTAGAATTTATGGCTTCGTGTTTTGAAGGTGATGAACACACACATTAGCAACTTCTCAACTTGCAGCCATTCCTCCTTAATTGGTGATGGCCCTTATTCCCTGAGTGTTGGAAGGAAGATTGTGAGGGAAGATTCAACTGCTCTTGTAATTTCACTGCTTCACTAGTCGTGCTGTATTAGGTGATAAGGGCCTGATTTCTGGAGCTGTGCTATTCCCCAAGAAGCTAAGCTCTGCTTTCTTAATTTTGCTGAAAAGGGGTTACTGTCTGTCTAGATACAAGAAGTTTGACAAATGTGATCTCTCTCTGTTCAAATATCAGAAGGCAAGTTCCTTTTCAAGTCTCTCTTTCTTTCTTTCTGGCTTTTTGTTTTGCTTTAGTTTTTTTTTAATAAGTCCTTGTGTCTTTTATGTTTATTTTTGAATTCTTTATGAAAGCGGAAGCAGAAGGGTTGAGAAGCAAAGAGGAGTGCTGTGGTGCATTGGAGCATTTTGAGGTGACACCTCAAAATTAGGTCCACCTAATGGAAGTACTGTTGAAATGCAAAATATTCCTATTGTTAAATGATGAGTAAATTTTATTTGTTGTCATTGGACAACAAATAAAAAGGAAAAGGACCTGGCAGTCATAATTCAGGACTAATATAGTGTGGCATGGTGGGGTGCGATGTATTTTTGACCAAAGACAAAACAAATAAACATACCAGGTTTGGGTTGACAGAAAAGTCCCTGGCTTTACGAATTAGCATTCCAGCACCTCCTTCCTAGCCAAAATTAGCTCTGGTAAAAGGCACTGCACTGGGGTAGTAGAGCCTGTACTATAGAAATAACCCAAAACATGAGTACTAATTAGAATGCAGCTGCCCTGAGTGGGGGAGAACACTGTGAGTGTTTTGTAGCAAGGCTTTGTCCTGCTGTGTGTAAGTGGGCTGGGATGTCCATGTGCAGGGTGACACTAAATGGAAGAGGCTCATTGTGGTTGTTCCTCAGGATGTAGAGCCTCAGTAACTGCTCCTTTAAAGGTGCTTTCTCCTCTTCAGAGAAATAGTGGATGCTTTATTTTCCAGGGTTGCTGGTTGTAGCAATCATGCATTCAGATCCTGGTGGGTCAGGGCAGAGGAGCTGTCGTGAGGAGCAAGAGGTGTCAGGCTCACATTTTTTACCACTCCTTGCATTTCGTTCCCTGTCAAGGCAAAAGCGTCAGTTAAATTTGGAAAGAGGAAAGTAGAGGCTGAGCAAATAACTGTTTGGCTGATTAAAGGGTGGATGAGTTGGGATTTGGAGTAGAAATGAGATGAAAATGAAACAGTGGACGAAAGAAAGCCCATGTGCAATTTCCATGTGTTTGGATGATTTGGATTATTAAGGAAGGAACCTTATTCTTCTTGTTGGTTGTGGGGTTTTTTTTCATTTTTTCCCCCCTCTAACCTGAGGGCTGTGAGCTCTAGGGATAGGGTCTGGCAAGACAGATTCAAAAACTCCTACACCTTGCAGAGTTCTTCATTTTGTTGAAGGGCACTTATGACTTTGAGTATGCAAGGACACGTTAGCTATTAAATTGCCTCCACATATTATTATCTTTGAAATTTTCTCACTTACTGTGGGTGAAACAAGTCTGACCTGAAACGTTATCTGCTCATGGTCAGGTATAACTCCATCTGAAAAAGGAAGCTGGTAAAATGGCATACTTTTGAAGGGGGGCCTCTCCAGTATGAGTGGGACAGACCTCTCTCCCCTTTCTTACTGTCCATGAAATACAGATGTAATCCTACATACACCTGTGTAAATAAGTGGAGGAACTTGTTGCTTCTATTTCAGCCCAGATTAGGACTTGAGATCAAATCTTCAAAGTAAAGGAGGCAGCTCTCAGCTGCCTCAGAAAAGGAAGTGTTTTTTCCTGCCTTTGGTGGGCCTGTCCCGCATCTTGCTGCTTCTCTGCCTGGGTTTGCTCTATAGATCTGAGCTCATGAAGCAAAAGTAGATACCACACTGCTGTTCAAATCAAAAGTTTTACGTTTGAATTTGCATCCATTAGTTCAGCGTGCTTCAGAGCACTTCAAGTAGCCCGGGACTAAATCAGATTTATATTTGCAATTTTTTTGCACATGAGCTCCTCCCTTTGTCTCAAAAGAACAAGTTGGCTGCCTGTCTGTCTCCTCTGCACCTGCCTCCGTCGCAGCCACCCGCACGAGTGGTGTTAAAGAGCTGAGGGAGCAGGAACCAGCTCACTTGGGTTGGTGACAGTCTAGTTGAGACAAAGACCTCAGCACGGGCAATCCACTGTGCTTTTCCTGGGAAATTCAACACACAGCAAGCTCCTCTACCACTGGCAGCACCTGAGGTAGCTTGAGCACGATTCCATCAGCTCCATGGTTTTGGTTTTGCCACGGTGGCAGCTACGTACGTGCTCCATGCAGCAAAGGATGCAACAGCCTGGAACCACCCAAGAGCCTCACCAAGGAGCTTGGTAAACTTCTGCCCCTTGGGATGAAAATTTGGCCGCTGAACCTGCTGGTGGCCACACACCCAGCCCTTTGAACAGGCCTCCTCCAGGCGTGGCTCTGCGATGGGCTTTGGGCTGTGCTTATCCCAGAGCAGCCACGGAGCAAACTCAGCTCTTGGGCCAGAGGCAGTGTTTGCTCCATCTTTTGCCAAAAGGTGTAAAATAATACCTTTCTTCTTCTCTTCTCTCTTTTCCCTCAGTTCTTCCCTCATTCTTCATTTTGCTGGTCTCTGCTGCTGGTCTTGCTGCCTTTTTATGTCTGAGAGTATTTTACGGGGAGGGCAGCAGGGGACAGATGTTCTAAAGCTGTTTTGTTTTTCTAAGAGTCCTCCTCAAACAGATGAAGCCTGTGAGGTATGGTGAGGAGGGAATTTGAGGAAAATAAGCTAGATGGGGGAAAAAAGATTTTATTCGAGTGAAAATTACAATTCATTTAATACAATTAATGTGTCATAATTAGGCCCTTTCGAAGGGAATCTGTTAAGACAGTAATTGCACTCTGCAATCCTTTTTTCCCTCACTGCTGCTTACTAATAATTTGATATTCTGAAAAACAAATTACTTGTAGATTTTTTCCTATTTGCTCAGCTTGTGAGTACTAAAATTAGTTGATTTTATTTGGCTTTATGGTTGGCTTATTTTTGTACCTATTTACTAGCAAAAACTGCTGTTAGGCTAAATTGCATGTGTTTAGGGAAGATGGCTGTGTCACACACTAGTCTGCTCTCATTTTAAAAGAAGAAAGGTATTAATGCTGCAGTAACACTTGGTAAACTTCTTCTCCCAAATTAATCTGTTCTTAGGGATCCAAAACTCCAAGACCAGCACTTTTGTTTTAAAGAAAGAGATGACAACTCAAGAACTGAGAGTCCCCTTTCCACTTGAGGGAGGAATTAAAGGCCAGGTCCTGCCATTTGACAGTGAAAAAAAATAATTGGATGTTTTTGGCGGCCATCTCTCAGATAATTCCTTGATATTTGTTAGGGATCTGCCTGTGAGCGTGGCCCGTGGAAGAGCACCTCAGAGCCCACTGTGACACTGCAGCTGGTGCTTAGGCTCATGTCAAGGCCAGATGGGAGAATTTTCTAACCCACCCAGCTCTTTCTGCCTCCTACTTTTTTGCCATAGGAGGCTTCATACCAGAGAAGATCAGGCATTTGGGGCTTCTATGGAAATCAAAGTTTTACCTGCTGTGTCATCGTATGGAAGGCTGAATTCTGCATGTGCCCCCTTGGAAATTTTTTTGTGGCGTTCAGGAAGAAGTAAATTTGGAAGATTGCCTTTGGCAGCAATAGCTTTGGCATAGAAATTAAAATACTGGGGTGTCCATTTCGACTGCAGGCTTTGGATCCATTTTTGAAGTTGTGGCTTTGTGAAATGTGAAGGCAGGTTTTGGGGGGTTTTTTCCGCTCATATTTTTCCTACCTAAATGGAAACTTTCCTTCTGAAATTCCATTAAGACACCTGTTGATATAGAAACCTTGACTGTCAGTGTTTGCAGCATAAGAAATTAACAGTTGTAGTGTCTTCTCAAGGCCAGGCTGGATGGGCCTCTGACCAGCCTGGTCTAGTGGAAGATGTCCCTGCCCATGGCAAGGAGGTTGGAATAAAATGATCTTTAAGGTCCCTTCCAACGCAAGCTATTCCATGATTGAAGAGAGAGCACACTATTCCAGGTTGGAAGGTCTTCAGGGCACTATTACCCTGCTGCTAAAGCATGGTGTGGAAAGACCTGTGCTTTTATTCACTGTACTGCCTAGTACACGTCTGCTACGGGTGAGAGTGAAATGTGAGGCGTGTCAGAAAATGATTCATCAATCCTACTGCTACCTTTCTGTGACTAAAGAGATTTTTGTTTAATTCATTCATTTTTCTTCTCAGTGACTCTCGGGTTGCAAATAAGACAGAGGAGTTCAGAGGTGGTCACACTTCCCAAAAGTCTGAGAAGTGCTGTAGCAAGATAACATCTGATGCAGTCACAGTGCTTCAGTTTAACTGTCACAGAATAATCTTCTCCTTACTTCTCAGATGCAAAGTCCTTCAGGGAATAACACAAACATTTCACATGATCCAAAGTGCCAGATTTTTGCATTTGAACTGCTGAGATAAATAATGGGGGGAAGGGGGTGGGAAAAGCCCAGAAAATGTCTCAGGAGCTGTAGTTAGGAATGCTGGTGTGTGTTATATGTTGCAGCTAAAATTAACTTTCATTTGCACTCCGATGAGCCTTCAGGTTAGCCTTGTGTTGGCAAGTGACCAAATCTTAGTGATACTACCTGCAGTTTTTTTGGTCAGATTTGGAAGCTTTCTCTTTGGCAGGCATGCACAATGTTTGCTGTTGCTAGTGGGCAAAATTCCACAATTCCAGTGCCCTGAGCACCATCAGCTCCAACGTGGCTGCACTTGCTGCCTTCCCTGTAGTGTGTAAAATGAACTTGAGGTACCAGACAATCACAAAACGGTTTGGTTTGGAAGGGACCTTAAAAAAATCATCTAGTTCCAACTCCCATCACACATCTGCCATCTCACAGTGGGTCTGACCCCTGACCAACGCAGAAGTAGCTTAGTCCTACATACAGGTTGATATCCAGAGGAATGGATAGCAGGAATGCATCTTCCTTGTGTTGTTGTGATGTGTCCTGGCAGATTTTATCAACCTGAGAGCATAACTAAGTCTTTTAACTTCCTGCCCTACAAACTCAGCCTGGTATCTGGAAATAAAGCTGCGTTCTCCTGCGTAATCAAGATTTTTATAGTGGAACTTGGTTAACAATTGTATTGATGTATGAGCCACGGGCAGAGCTGGTTCATTTCCCAGAGCTGCTGCCTCTACAGTATTAGCCAAGGTAAAGACTAAAGTACAGATGTTTGAGGAGAGAGAGAAATAAGTGAGTCCAATAGCAGGGGGAGGAACAGTGCTGCTTTTAAAAAAGAGAGCTAAAAAATCACATCTTGCTTCACTCGAGAGTCAAAACTGCCTTTTAAATTGTCCTGCCAAAGTTTTAAGTAGAAATGTTAGAGTAAGTATGAATAAAATATGCGATTCTTATTTTTAATAAATCAAACTCATCATTTTGACGGTGCTTAACAGCTTGTTTTCTTTTTTTCCCCAATCAAATAGTCCTTCCTGCTATTAATGGAATGTAATGCTGCTTTCTGTTTGTGCCTTTGAACTCCCTTGTATAATTCCAGGGAACACCCATGATGACAATCAAATTCTGCTTGGTAATATCCTAAATAGGTCAAGTGCAATGGGGAACAAAAGCCTTCTATCTGTTGTATTCCCTTTATTAATTACCAGGGAAATAAAACCACTGGAGTTGCATCACCAGTTGTTTGTGCTCTGAGACCTGGGGCTGCCTGTGTACATTCCTAAGGCTTCCAAAGATGCCATGGAGCAGTGGGAAGCTGCCTGGCCCTTCACCATTTCCCCAGAGGTGTGGCACAGCTTTTCTAGCAGGGACTGCAATCAGAATAACCAAATTCCAGTCCTTGTGCTTGATGCAGCTGAACTTCTTTTGGTCTTTATCCTTGATCTCTTCCCGCCCTCCCTTTGCCTGCACAGATCCAGTCGTGTCCCTTTACCATCCGTGTAGCAGCAGCCCAGCAGGTGTGTGAAAGTGTGGGACTGTGGCTGTTTTCTTGGCATAAAGGGAGGAACAGAGGTGGGAGCTGCTATGACAGCTGAAGAACAGGTAGTTCAAGGGAGTTAGGGAATGGGATCAGTCTTTTCAGCTCTCCAGGCTGACACATCCCAGCTCTCATGCGTTAAATAAAATCTGGCAGTGCTGCAAATCCAGTCCTGAAGAACAAGTTATGGAGTTTTTATTGCAGAGGTCATGCCTTGAAGTACAGGGAGTTCATAGTTGGCTTTCCAAGGTGTGTGCTAATTTATTTGCCTCTCTGTGATCTCGGCTAATCCGGGGATCTCAGCGTGTGAATGTGGGATGGGTGGTAGTTTCTTGGCCTACAGGAGGAAGAGGCAGCTTTCACAGCCATGAACTTGACTTAAGCAGCAAGGTGGGAGTTCCCACGTAGTCATATCCATTGACTTTCATGTTTTAGGAAGGTTGGTTGTCTCACTGTTGCAGTGTATGGGTAAAGAAAACCTGGGAAAAACGATGCTTATCCACTTTGGTTTTGCTGTAGTCTTTTAAGGGAAGGGCTGGAAAATATCTGTGAGTATTCAGTGTACTTCTTGAAGAAAAGCACTAAAAAAAACATAAGGAGGACTTCATGAAGCTGGAAGGATGTTATCATGAGTGGTGGCCCCACTGTGTGGGGAAGAGCTCGTTCTGGGGAGAACAGATAGACTGGATGAGTCAGGAGTGTCCTGCCTTCACCTCTCCTCCTCACAGCTCTCCAGGCTTTGAAAAGCCTTTGCTAACAAACACCCATCTCCAAAACCAACATCTTGACAGAGGAGGGGGAAGAAACCTGAAAAGAGTTGTGTCACTACAAGAGCGAGTTGGTGGGGGGAGGAGAGGTGAGAGATCAGACCTGGTGTGCAGCCTGCTGAAAACTCTGCTTTGTCTCACTGCTGTCCTGCAAGCTTTGTTTTCTTCCTGCTTGCCTTTGAAGTGCAGCCTTTTTCCAAAATTACTTGCTGCCTTCAAATCCCAGAATCATAGAATGGCCTGGGTTGGGAGGGATCTTAAAGATCATCCAGTTCCAACCTCCTGCCATGGGCAGGGACACCTTCCACCAGCCCAGGTTGCTCCAAGAGGCTTCCAACCTGGCCTTGGACACTTTCAGGGATGGGGCAGACACAGCTTCTCTGGGCAACCTGTACCAGGGCCTCACCACCGTCACAGGGAAGAATTTTTTGCTAATGCCTCATCTAAACCTTCTGTCTGTCAGTTTGAAGCCGTTTCCCCTTGTCCTGTCACTACACACTCTTGTAAATGGTGTCTCTCTCTCTCAAAAAAAATATATATATATTGAAAAAAGTTTCTTAAAATTGAAGGAGCAGCTTTGGCACTTGGTTTCACATCTCCAGTGTAATTTGAAAGCCAGGATCTTACTTAAATTTGAGGTTGAAGTTCAGATTTTTGATGCTAGGGAGACCCTTTAATGGAGATAGAAATAAAGAAGTGAGACTGAACCTCTCCTGGGAGGTTTCTACCTGCTGCTGAAGGACAAGGATACTGTGGTGTCTCTGACAAGAGGGAGATTACAAAAAAATAACAGTGCTCATGGGTCTAGAGACCCCTCCTTGCCTAATCTGAAGAACATTAGGAATGGGCATCGTAAACGATGTTGAGGTTTGAAATGTGGCCCTTGATTAATTTTGTTATTTCCAAATCTCAAAATAAACAGGGGCAGTGACTCAGGTGTAGAAGCTTGGAGCTTGGACAGAGTGAGGAAGGTTTAAATACCAGTCAGTTCAAGCCTTCTTGAGTTTACTTAGTCTGGCTTGGCTCTCTGCAAGTGCATAAAACTGTTTTGCTCTTCCTGCAGTTGGAGAGTTGTTGATTTAGTTTCAAAACAAACTTTTTTTTTGTCATGTAGGACTTCTGAAGGTAGGAAGAGAAGAGCTAAAAATGTCTTTTTTTT